>CM076575.1:43531074-43685985 GCA_034641835.2 Pinus albicaulis | reverse complement strand
TGATCGCCATTATGTTAGGGTCCCGTGATTTGGCCGATTGGCTAGCCAAATGACGATGTAACATCAAACCAAGCTTTGGAGCCCAAGGACCTAGCCTTCCCGGACTCAGAGAGGGCTCTCTCTATAAGTGTAAAAGATGTCGGTGTGTTTACTTGCGATGTTCTGATATTAGGCTAGTTATGAAGTATGTTTTTGGTTTTTTGGTTTTTTAACTTTGTGAGGGATGAAACTGATCAAATACATAAATCGATATCAAATATGTGTAGATAAATTGAAGTAATAACTGTGTCAAGGAAGTAATGAGGTTGTATGATGTAAAGCTGTCAGAGGGTCATTTGATTCATAAGAAGGGATCTCTGGGAAAAATGGATTAAATGAACAATAAGTTAGTGAAAGACAAGGGATTTCAAGTGCAAACTAGTTAATAGCAGACATAAACATGTAATAGCAAGCCATTAATCATGCTAGGAATAACTATAAGCTAATCAATACATAGAAATCAAACATTCAAGCCATCCATAGAGGTATATGACCCTCTAACTTCGGGAAAAGGCTATCAGACTTTGGGGAAAACACATGAGACAAACTAACAACTCATAAACTATGCCGGAACGCCTAAACATAGTCTCTAAGTTATTGGGCACTTGGACAAATAAGTTTTCATAGTTTTAGGCAAAGGGCTAGATAGAAACTATGCCTCCTTGGTTCAACAAAATGATCAACAAATCAGTCAAAGAGAAAGTTTTATGGACAGAACTATGGGCAGCTGATAGGTAGTTAGGGCAAACCATACATCCTACTCAACATACATGGAACTGATGAATAAAACTTAGCAACAACACCTTAGGTTACTAAAGAGCAGCTAAGAATTCTTTAGCATAACTAAGGGAGAAGAAAACATCAAGTTATGAAGATTCAGGAATTTTGAGGTGCCTCCATGGGCATGTCTCAAAATCAATCTTTACTGATCTATAGCAGCAAGAAAAATGAAATATGAGTGAAAACTAGAAGACAAAACAACATTAAGAAGCACTATACCATTCTACCATGTCAAGGAATCCATCAACAAGCCTTCAACATTCCTCAAAAGCATCCAAGAGGCAATCCAAACATCATAACTCAAGTGTATTCTCCAAAGCTCATATGACCAATGCATTAATTCTTCTCTCAAGTTCAGCCTCTGATTTACAATGAGAAGTATGGGATAAATAGGCTAGAAGGAGGAAAACCTCATGGAGCAACTAGCTATCCCATTGGCCAAGTCAAAATATCTAAATTTGCCCTTGTGGCTTTGCAAAGCCCAAGGCACAAAATATCTAATAAAATATCTAAAAGATTGCTAAAAACGGAAATTATATTGACTTTACATGATTTTCCCATGATAAAAATAGCCTAACGCACATTTGGGAAAAGCAGATTTTTGGAGTTCAAAAATTGCAAAAATACTTCATATTTATGCCTGAAAAAGGTCCCCTGATTTGCTGGATGCAAATGGAAGCCTTCCCGATGTCTAAATGAGGCTCATGATGGCTCGTTGGAAAGCTCTCTGTGTCTGCTTTCCAATGCAAGTGGAATCATCTCAATCTGATCTCTGAAAGTCCCTCAAAACTGTACCTGTGTGCAAAAACCCAGAAAATAGCAGGCTGCTGATAGGGCGGGCAGAATGTGCAAAATGAGGTTGTTTTTTGCCAATTTGAGGGGGCGAATGATTTTCAAATGCCCTGAAAATCACTGGAGAGCTGCTCATGAAATTATGGAATCCATTGGTATCACCCTCCTCCCTTGACGACTCTTCAAACTGAAATGGCGCATTTATGAGTTTTTGGCAAAAACCCCAAAAATGCCAAAAAACAAAAAGTTTTCGAAACAGGCCCAAAACTGGCATGGATGACCCTCAAGGGTCCATGGAGACATGTTCCGAAGCTGAAGCTAAAATATCGAGGGCTGATGTGCGTTTTTCTTCCTTCCGTGCTAGGCGCCTCTCCTTCAATTTCTTCAATTTTTCTTGTGCTACCTTCAATTTGCGCCGGGCGAATTGGTTTAGCTTCTGAAAGTGAAGTGTTCTCTTTCTCTGTAGCTCGAGATCCCTGTTTGCCTTTTCAAGCTTGGTCTCCAAATGCTGGTTAGCCCTCTCAAGCCAAGCTTCCTTGTTTTCCTCAATTTCCCGCTCAAAGAGGGTAGTGAGAGGAAAAGCTTCGAATTGAGCTTGTTCTTCAACCTTCTGTTTCTCCAAGGCTCTCCTAAGCCCGATGGTTCTAGGCCTCTTTCACCTAGGCTGGTCCTCCTCTTCTTCATCATCAAATTCGCCAATAAGCTCTTCAATTCTTACTTGCGCCCTTTCTGCCTCCTTTTTGTACTTGATGGCCCTTGCCTCATGAATGGCTGCATGAAACTTCATTTGTTTGTTCTCAACCTCCAAGAAATGATTGAAATTCCTTGCCCTTTGAAGATCTTCTTGTAACACCTCAATTTTCCCTTCTTTGTGAATGAGGAGGTTTTCAAGGATGCGTGCCTCATTGTCGCTGTCATCGCTTGGGATAGGGATGACAGCTGATTTACCTCCATGCTTGGCGCTTTTTCCAACTGTACTTTTGCCTTTGAAGGCCAATCTAGCGCTCTTTCTCCTTGGTAAGCTAGGAGTTGTCCCTTTGGGCAATTTCCCCTTCTTAGGGACAGCTTTGGTCACCATTGAGGAGACAGCTTCAGCTTGCTGTTCTTCCTCAACATCCTGTCCAGCTTGTGGTTCAAAAGATGTGTCAATTGCTTGCTCAACCTGCTGCTCTTCAAATTCTGTCCGCTGCTGTTCCTTTTCTTGTACTTGCTACTGTACCTCAACCTCTGTCTGCTGCCCTTCTTCCTGAAATTGATGCTGTTCATCAACCTCTAGCTGCTGCCCTTCTTCTTGAAATTGATGCTGTTCATCAACCTCTAGCTGCTGTCCTTTGATATCCAACTGCTGCTGTCCTTCTAAATCTGGTTGCTGCTGCTCATCATCCTCCTTTTCTCCATGTGGCTCACTGCCCTCTCCTTCTCCTTGTGTACTTGGCTGCCCAGTGATCATCTTGAGTTTTTTAGGGGTAGGCCTACTAGATAAAGGCACTGGGCGATGGACAGGCTGAGTAGGAGACACATGAGCAGGAGGGACAGTGGCGAAATCGGCATGGCTAATGAATGACTCCCATGAAACCCCTTTCTTCTCCAGCTGGTGCAAGAAGATGATTTTGATCAAGGAATGGTGAAAGAGAGAAGGGATTTGCTGAGGTGGAGCTTTCTTTTGGACAGTAGCTGCCATTTTCTCTATGCTCTTGGACAAAAAGTATGAGAGGTTTAATTGTCTGCTCCTGGTAAAATGCATCAACAAGCGAACATGATAGGCAAAGATTTGGCTAAACCTCCCTTCACAAGTGAAGTATCTCATTATGGCCTTCATCAGTGGAGCATAACTGTCAAGAAGATAGGAGAAAGGAAAAATAGCAGTGATGGTCTCCCTATGTTCCGGCTTGATGAAAGGTTTATAATCCTCCAGATCAAGATGTGCTTGCTTAAACCACTTTTCACCATGATACGGGATCTTAGTAGCCTTGGATACATACCTTGGGGAGATTTTGAAGTCAAGACCTGCAAGCTGGAAGTGTTTGTTCTTGAATTTCAAAGCGCACAAATGTGTAAGTGGTGAGAAACTCTTGACTTCCTCTATCCTCTGACAGAAATCAAGACAGCCTACTTCATGGAAATTGAAAAGTACTGAGTGATGAGCATTGATTTCTTCTATGGAGATAGGCTCATATCTCTTATGTTGTCCGCCTTTGTGATCTCGTTTTGGAGGCATTCTGACTTGAAACAGGCTTGGAAGAGGCACACTGCCTTCAATGTATGAAGAATATTCTGCTGGATTGAAACTGGCCGATACACTGCTTGGATAGATATGGTCACTGTGGTTTGGATGAAATGCAACAATGCTTCCTTGAATAAGCTCTTCTGCACTTATTAACCACAATCTTTCAAATTTGGTTACACTTCAGCTATGTAACCTTCTTAACAATGGTACTATGTGTGAGAAACTGCTTTGTAGATTTTCTGTGCACAGTCTTGAAACAATCACCCCTCTGGTGACTTTGCTAGAGGCCTGCTTGCACTTGTATTTTTGTCTTTGAAAACAAACTTCAAAAATTATAACCCTGCTCTTTTAGGTCATTTACCTTGAAACATGCCCCTGTTAGCAGACTTCTGTGGATACCACACAGTGGGAAAAGAAAAGAGACCCTGTGGTTAGGTGAAAAATTAGCCCACTGTGTTAAGGGAAAAACCTTTCACTTGTGACTTTTTGAGAAGTCAATCACTGCCTTTATAACTATGTTCTTAATGTAAACTTGATCATCAATAAATGCCCAATCATCAGCAAATGCCTAATCATCAACAAAATACCCTGTTTCACCTTCAGAAAACTCTGTCTAACAATCTTCAGAATGATATAATGTAGTGTAATGAAAAGGCAGGCTTAGTTTAGGTGTAAAATAAGTGTAACAGTGGTTTTAGGAAACAAACTCTCTGCTCTGTGAGTTTAAAAGGTGCACCAAATAATTGCATCGCTTTTCAAGATTAACCCCGTAAACACTAACCATTCGCTTTTTCTCGCCAAGCAAGTGCTTTGTATTCTGGTTTAAAACTTTCAATCTTGTTCGCAACAACCATGCCTAATCACAAACAACCTGCTTGATGTAAACCTGATCATCAACAACTGCCTTCTAGAATGTGGCCTTATTTCACTTCTCAGAAAACTCTGTCTTAACAAACTTTAGAAGGATACCACGGAGTGTAATGAAAAGGCAGATTTAGCTTAGGTGTAAAAATAGGTGTGACAGTGGTTTTAGGAAATAAATTCCTTGCTCCGTGAGTTTAAAAAGTCCACCTACTGTACCCCTGTTTTATCCTTTCATATATGTAAACACACTAAGCTGCTTTCCGCTCTACCTGCTTCCAGCCTTTATTCTTTAGCCAACAAACTTTAAACTTAACTTATGCACAACAAACCGAGGTCTACATGCTGAAAACTTTATTTTTCAGTTTTTAAGGTAGGGATAGAGTACCTTGTGCGTTTTTCAGAAGAAATCCCCTTGGAGGGATCTAAAAATGCAACGGGATTCTTCAAAACTGGCGCGGCAACCCTTGGAGCAAAACTCGTCGCGCCGGAGAAAACGCCGGGTGGAGTTGTCGTGCTGTCGGGCGGGCACCTACAGGCTTGTCGCGCCCGCCTACAGGCTCGTCGCGCCCGTGTTGACACCCTGTGTATTTTGGAGCCCAGGCTCGTCGCGCCACTTGCCAGGCTCGTCGCGCCGCCCTAAAACTGTGCAGAAGACCTCAAATTGTTGGAAAAGCTCATTGTGATGCTTGGGAGCTGTAGCAATTCGTTGTTTTGATTTCACAAATGATTTAATATTCCCCTATTTCATTTTCATGACATTTTCAAAATATCAAACGGTCACTTTGAATACATATATCTGCCCCTTTTCAAATGATGCAAAACAGTGTTTGTATCAAGTTGCCTTTTTAAAAAATGACAATCTTCCAGATCTGTTTTGCCTCCTCACGGAATTACATACCTGTTCCCATGAGAGGAATGTCTCAAAAGTTACGACTTTTCCCTTTGTGAAGACATCTTTTGCCTTTTATGACTCAACCTTAGTCACTGTTTACTTCTCTAGTTGCATCTTTTCACCTTAGCCTTGTTTGTTTGCTCAGAGGGATTTTCCTTGATTTCTGGATAGGTGCTCATGAAATGTCTTTAATCCTTTTTAAGTCCACTGCTCCTTTGGCACTCAAGGCATAAAGTATGTTCAACCTTTTCTCCTTTCTGCTGGATGAGCTGTTGACAGGTAGCTTCTTTGAAGAGGGAGATCAATACATTAGTATCATAGACAGTAATACCTTCTTTATTTCAACTTCTTTGAATCCTTTCTCTGCACTTTTGGACTTACCATTTTTCAACAGTCTGCAATGATTTTGGCTCTCTGCTTATGTATGGAGGAAGCTCTTAATAAGGTAAAGTATCAGAAGACCCCTTTTACCACTATGTCAGACACAGCCTTTCTCTGAAACAGGAGTATCAGTATCTTTATATTATCAGAGCTGTCATTCATCTGTGTAGCGACCTTGTTTCAGTCTTTGATATCCTTCTACTGCTCTTTCTTGTATCAATCACTTTCAGCACCTGTAGTAGTTTTGGCCCTCTACTCATGTATGGAGGAGGCTCTTCATCGGGCAGATGTGGTGATAAGTAAATCTTTTGAACAACACCAATCTTAGCATCACTATTTGCAAGCATTACTGTGTCTTTGAAGAAAACCTAGCCATAGTGACACTGTTCTAAGGTTGCTGAGATATTTGTCACTTGGCTTGTTCATCTCATGACCTGTTATATTGACCAAGCTCTTTGTGACTATGAAGGTCATTGCTTTCTTGAAAAACCAAGAACTTTCTCCTGCCTGTGTAATGACATTTGTTCATCATCTGTTTTGTTTGATCTTTTGGATAGACAGGGTCCTTGTGCTTTGGAAAGTTCACTGATGACAGGCCTTCTAGAGTTTCAACCATTCACCTGACTTGAAAGTTTCAGATGATCTCTTTTATCAGGCTAAACTCCCCTTTCCTTTGAGCTTATCATACTTCCACTACAATCCTGTTATGGTCAGCAATTACATTCATGAAACCTGAAGATATTGTTTCATTGTTTCAGTCAGGGCAAACCTGGACTTTTGCAACCTTCTGAGTCAACTCTGGCCTGCGCCCTCTGCTTATGGATGAAGGAGGCGCCCTAACCCTCTGCTTGTAAATGAAGGAGGTTCTGGGCCTTGACAATTTACCATTTAGCTGAGACAGTGGCGACACTTTCTTACTGTGATTTTCATGCTGGAAAGAGCTGTAAGGTCCTGATGAGTGACCTTTGTTTTGCAGCTTCATCTCAGGCTCATAATACATTTAGAAGCAGCTGTTCTTCTAACTGTGAACTCAAACATTTACTCCATGAGATGAAATATATTTCCTGTCTTTGTAGAACCATAGAACACAGTGAGAAACCTACTAGTCAGCTTGGGAATGGGCTTCATGCAGTGCTGAGACCTAGGGAATATGAGTGGCGTGACTTAAGGCTGTTTGTCAACTTCATTTGCAAATTAAGGGATCAGTCATGGTAGGTCTGCTGCAGATGAGGGCTTTTTTGGCCTTTTGATGATTGCCAAAGGTGAAATGTCCTAAACGCCACTTCCTAACATAGGGGAGACCTTTGAAACAGATGTGGATTTGCCTTTTAAAGCTGATGGGCAGACTAATAAGGCTGAGGTTGGATAGGATAGTTGACAAGGAGGTTGTGGTTCTGCTAGGGGTGGACTAAATAGGTAGAAAGGCGAAAAAAAGTTTTGGGAGGGTTTTCTGGATGACATATTGACATAAGGAAATCAGTTTCTAGAAAACTCAGCTGAAGATATAGTCATCACTAACATGTAAAAAAATACGATGGCTGTGGGGGTATGGAAAAAAACTGAAAGGGAAATTAGCGAGTTCGGGAAATTTTGACGGAGTTTTCTGAAAAATGGTTCTGTACACCAGAGTAACTTTGGTAAAATGTTGAAATCGACGAATTTTGAAATCTCGGAGGGCAACTTCGAATAAAAATTACCTGGAGAACCGGCGGAATTCGGTTGAAAGACGTTGGGGTCTCGGACACCAATTTGCAGAAATGGCTTCGCAGAGGACAATGTAGTACTTTGTAATGGAAATTCAGGGCAATGGGCGTCGAAAAATGGTACTGGTAGGTTGAAAATGGCTTTGCAAAGTTTCTCAGGGTTCAAACGGCGTGATTTTGAGGAAAATGGTTCTGCAATGTTTTTACAGGTTTAAAGCGAAAAGGTGAAAATTTGAATGCAAATAATAATTTTAATGTTATCCTTCGGTGGTATAACCATAGTTAAATGACATTAAACTCGGGTTAAACGGGTGAGGTTTAGGGAATACCGCCAGTGGTATTCGTGAGGGTAAATGGTGGTAAGCGGAAACTAGCTTTTCGAACGCGATACAACGTGGTGGTGACACGTAAGCGCGGTGGTTTGGAAAAACCACCCATTTCGCGCGGCTTTGCCAAAACATCAAACGATTACTTTATGAGCGCGGAAATGTATTAGCGCCGTCGGATCTGGATTCAACGAGCGAACGGCCACAATGAAAAGGAAAGGTGCGGGGAAAAGGTAAGTTATTGGGTTCAGTGCGATACTATTGCAAAAGTGTCACAAGACCGACGAAAATGGAAATCGTTCAAAACGTCAGTAAGAGCGACGCTTACCGAAAAGGTGAAAGGTAAGTTATCGGGTTCACTTTGGGTCATTGATCTTGGGAAACCGTCGCTATATCGACCTTTAGAGAAATGTGTCGCAATACCGACACTTAGGAAAAGTGCCGCAATTCCGACACTATGCCCCAAAGCGTCGTTAGACGGCTTCCTCCAAACCTCTCTATTATATGTTTTACGAAGATATGGTAAGTAACTCTCTCTTGTTCTTCGTAGAAATAATTATATATAATTTTTATTTTTATTTTCAAAATAGATTAAAAAATTATATGAGAAAAAATATTAATTCATCAATATGTGTGTGTTGTGAGGAATAATTTCATAGTTCAACTTAATGGTTCATTATATAATCATGTGAGCATCACCAATGATATATCTTAAAAATCAACTGAAAAGCCATGTGTACAAAAATGATGTATACTCTAGAGAGTGGTTCTCATATCACTATGTAAATTGTTGTATGCTACTTCAACAAAATTATAAGATAAATTGTAATACACATCATATGTGCACCATAACAATTGCCATACAACTAATTTGTTTTAGGATACATGTGGCATTCTAGGGGTAAATTCTATATGATGTGTATATCAATCTATTAGGTGTTGGTAAGTTGTGAGTATCTAAGAAATGATAAGGAATATCCATACATCATGATCTTGTAATGTGATTATAATTTGTGTCTATAATTTCCATAAAATGTATAAATGATTTGTTTAAAAAAAATCAACACAATCAACCCTAAACAATTCTCATGATGTGGAATGTCATTGGCGAAACCAAAATGATGGTCACATGTCCCATTTCTATGGTAATGGTGATCATATATATGTTGTAGCGACACTTGATGAGTAATTAAATAAATCTAAGAGTGTGACTCATTGTGCCATATTTTTTAAAAGCATGATTTGTTTTCCTAGTTTTTACTAATTTGTTAACATATTTTATTCATTTGGAAAGCTAATTAATGATGCTTTAAGTAATTAGGACTTAATGAGAGATCATCTTCACATCTTCACTAAAATATATTGGTAATTGTAGTCACTATATGGACCGCACATGCATGCTAGAAAAATTGAAATATAAGCGATAATACACATCTTATATCTGCCATAACAATTGTCATACAACTTATTTAACTAGATACATGAATTACTTGGTTAAATGCCATATTATGTGTATACCAATATAGTAGGTGTTGGTAAGTTGTAAGTTCCATATTCCATTTGAAATATATTGGTAATTGTAGTCACTATATGGACTGCACATGCATGCTAGAAAAATTGAAATATAAACTATAATACACATCTTATATCTGCCATAACAATTGTCATACAACTTATTTACTTCTAGATACATATGAAATACTTCAAGTAAATGCCATATTATGTGTATACCAATATAGTAGGTGTTGGTAAGTTATGAGGATCTAAGAAATGATAGGGTATCCACACATTAGTAGTACCCTGGTGAATTTTTTGCATAATTTTCTATTTGCTGTAATTTTGTTGCCTGGATTTGTTATAGATTTCAAATAATATATACAATTATCTACCAATTGTTCTTTATAAAGAAGAAGTACAATAAGTAGTCACATAAAAGTGAGCCATGTGAAAATATTGGTAACATGAGTAACCTGGTAAGCTGTAAATGAAAAGTGAATAACCTCCACTCACCAAAAGTGAATAACCTCCACTCACCAACAAGTGGCAGGCAGGGTTGGAATTTGGATTTCTCTTTACCCGTCACACAAATTTTTTTGACGTTTTGGTCATTATTTTTCTAGTCAATAAACGTTACGTTTAAAATTTTGCACTTCATTAATGACGTTCTTGTAATAAATTAACCCTTCACCAATAAAAGTTTGATTAAAAAAATTGAACGCTCTTCCATTTTCTTTGGATTTTGGAGTGTGATATATCTGTGTCATGGAATTTTAATACCTAAAGTTTCAAGAGAAATAACTGATTCTTGTCAAAATAATATTTCCTCAATATATGCTATGTGTTGAAATTACTTACAGCTGATGTACAGGCAGCCGCCTTCCATTTCCAGCGATCAGTCAAGATCGCAGTATAACAAAAACGTTGCAGAGAGCCGCTTGCCATTTTTTATTGATCAGAGTTTAAAAAATTGAAGGACAGTGGTCCCAGAACTGAAATTTCCGGATTTGAAATCTCACTGAGGCGGATTTAATAGAAATTTCACATCACACTCAGCCGTCCGTACGAGTGCCCAAAATCGGACGCGAAAAATTCATAAAGCAGATTGAATAGAAATTTCGCATCACATTTTTGATGACGTCAGCAAATTTTATTGGCACCCGAAATTGAAATTTCCGGATTTGAAATCTCACTGAGGCGGATTTAATAGAAATTTCGCATCACACTCAGCCGTCCGTACGAGTGCCCAAAATCGGACGCGAAAAATTCATAAAGCAGATTGAATAGAAATTTCGCGTCACATTTTTTATGACGTCAACAAATTTTTTTGGCACCCGAAATTGATTGAAGGAGAGTTTAATTTTTGGTTGACGTCCGGTGGTCAAATTTCTTTAATGTTTGTTTTAAAAATGTCGTGCGTACAGGTCCATATATATAATATATATACATCATATGCACAATTCAAAGCAGTGAGTTGTAAATGCACAGATAGAGTGAAATTTTAGAGTGTGAGTTTTGTGTTGAACTGTGTTTTGAAGAAGTCAAAGTTTTTTTATTCCCTCAGTCAGAGGAGATTTTGTAACCAAAGTTTTGAAGTTTAATGAAATAGTTTTTACAGTGAAAACTCTGTTTCCAGTGAAGAATTTTTTTTTTATATTTTCTCTGTATTGAAGAGGGGAGTTTTATTCTCCATTATTGTTCTGGAATTTTAAATATTCCAACACTATGATCTACTAAAAATTACTTCAAAAATCAAGTAAACCTTCCAATATAAAGAAAAAAACATGAACGAGCTTTCCCTAAATTGCAATAAATTTATGTTTATTATTAATATTGCATAATCTGTCTTATAAAAATTGCATAATCGGACTAAGAACAAATCCTAAGTGCATTTTTTATTGTTGTTGTGATTAAAAAAATGAGCCAAAGAACGCTAAGGCACTCAGAGAAATCAATCTATGTATTATTTCTCACAAAACATGTTGAGTAGTGGAGACTAAGCCCTAGATTTTTTTCTGTCCTCAATCTCTCTATTAATTATGTCTATGTAGTTATAAGAATAAAAAGCCAAAGAAATTTGAGGCTTCCAGAGAAATTAGTCTCTGTGTGCAGAAATTGATGATTACTGTTAACTAAATGTTATACCATTTGAAATTGCTGAGCGAAATTAATCAGGCCATGATGTACCATTTGTCAGTATCTATTTTCTCATGTATGAAAGTTTTTTTTTCTAAGTAAAAGTAATTATATTAACAAAAGGAGTACAGTACAGCGGGCCGAAGCCTGATCATTGCCGAGTGCTGTGGCATTTGAAACAAAAAACCATAGTTTGAAGACTGCCTTGCAAGAGGGAAACCAGTCTGAAACAGTTCATTTGAAAAATCCCGCGCAGGGGAACCAGAGAATTGTAGTACTGGAGACCATATCGAAGAAAAAAAAATGGATGCATTTTTAGAGACAGCAGGAAACACATGAATAGGCCCGTGAGAATGGGCAGAAATAGAGCAAAAAACCAGAGTGAAGAGGAGGAACTATTCATCAGGATCAGGTTCGTAGACAACTCTGCACCAGAGTTCATTTGGTTCCCCATCAAAATTATACAGGTCAGCAACAGAATGGATCACCTTCCCGGGAGGAGGAGGAGTAATCTGTGCCTCGCTCGCTTGCACTGCGTCCTGCCTCTCAGTAGGTTGACCCACCACTTCCTTGTTCGCCTGGTCCTGCGTGGCCTTGCCCATCTGACCCTGCACGTTCGCACTATCAGGTTGCTTCAGCCCAACAAACTGCGCCGAATCCTGAGCCGCCGAGAGGCTGCATTCCGCCGAGCGAGAACTGGGAACAATTTCCTGAGGCTCTTCACGAAAGACGACCGTAATTGAGGCAGTCACCCTGGGTTGATTGAGAGTGTTGTTAAAGGAAAAATGCGCGGTGTGGGTTTGAGCAGGAGGAGCGGAAGGAGTGGGGGAAGCAAGGCGACGGCCCAAGCGGAGAAGGAGCCCTCTAGGTTGACTGTCAGAGTGGGAGATAGACGCAGAGGAGGTGCCAGAGGTGGAGGGAGAGCGTCGAATTTGGCGCCTCGTGGAGCCTCTTCGGCAGCGCATTCTATGCCTGAGGCGCGACATAGTCGCACTCAAGACAGCAGGGCAGGGAGGCAAAAGATGGACAGAAGACTGAGGCGAGAGGGGCAATAGGGCGATAGAAGCAAGCTTGCAGGAACCAGCGTGGCAGAAGTGGAGATTTTCTCCAAAATCCAAACAACAATTGAGACAGCTCCTCTTACCAGTTACAGTGCGAACATTAGAAAGCCCTGCTCCTGGAGCGCACCACAGATTCACAGGCGGGGGAATTATGTTCAGACCAGAGGGACGTTCCATAATAACAACCCAGTCTACCGTGCAACTGTGAATCGAATGCAATAAACCACCATAAGTATGAACTGGAGGCTGAGTCATGTCGCGGCATGCGAATGTGTATCGAGGAGCGGGACTACGGTTTATTCGAGCGAGTAAATGGCATTAAACGCCGATCAGTCGACATTAAGAACTGAATGAAAACACTCTTGCGGGTGGGCCAGTGGCTTCCCCTCCCCCATCCCATCACGTTAAACACTACCAACTTCACCCGCATCCGGGTTCTCATGTATGAAAGTTGATGTACCATTGATATTATTTTTTTATATTTTTGCATGGCCATTGGACAATGATTTACTATGGTTTTCCTACTAAATTCCAATGGATGATTATTCAAAAATATTGAGAATTAGTTTAGTCTCAAGGCATAGCCAGGAGTCTTACTGGATAATTATAGATTACCTCTCCAATGGATGATTGTACATTTTTCATGTACTTTTTCACGTGAATTTCAGTTGATGCTAGATCTTACATTAATAACTATACTTGCATGAATATCCATGCTTTTATACTTCCCCACTATGTTCAATGTTGATGTATGGCCTTGGCCCATTGATCTTACAATTAAATCACTATTCATATTCAATTTTATCCAGTTTAGCCCAATAAAATAAGGAAAACAGAAAATTCAAATGCGGGCTACAAAAAAATGATTTTTTAAAAAACTACATTAATGTCTGATATCACGCGCGCATTCGCACGCGCGCATTCACCCTCAGCTCTTGCAGAACAGCATTCGCTCTCAGCATTCACCCTCAGCTCTTGCAGAACAGCATTCGCCCTCGGTTCTTGCAAAATGGTAAGTTCTTACTGCAGGCCCTTCCTCCTGTAGTAGGGTTGACCCTATTTGGGTTTTTTTGGAGCCTCTGAGAATACAAAGGTTGTGATTGATTACGGGGCACTGCCTATATTTGTGGAACTTCTTGCCTCTGGGAATGATAATGTTCGAGAAAAGGTAGCACGTTCATTTTAGAGGCATAAAATTATTCTTCCCAACTATTTTTATACGTCTGTAATTTTGGAATTTGATTTAAAAAACTACTACCCAACTTTGAGTTCAACTGGTGTTCGTGTAAGGCTGTTTGGGCAACTTTGAGTTCAGCTGGTGATGAGTATGAAATTTGTTTGGGCTTTGAAACTCTTGCTGGAGACTACTGTATTTTAGGGATCTTGCCCTCGGGTCTGTGGGCCCTAAGGGCGGTGCTTGCCGATTGGACCAATCTTGGGTACAATGATACGAAAGGGAAATTGTACATGACTCTGTGTCAAATTTTTTCCGTGGTAAACCCCAACCACTATTCGAACAGGTAAGCAGAATACATTTTTTGCCTCTTCTTCTTAGTTCGCAGATACTGTGGATTTTTTTTATAGATCTTGGTGCTTGGTAGATTTGGACGTAATATGGACCTAGGCGCTTGTTCATTACAATGTCTCCGTCATCAGGTTTTAGAAAATGCTCAGAAATTTGGGTTTCACAAGGGGATTACCCTTGCTTGCAATTATCGATTATCAATCACATTAAAAAAAAGTCTTTCGTAGCATTGCTGAGCTCTTTGTAGGTGAATTTCCGAGGCAATTTCACAATATCTGAACTAAATTTGTCTGTCCTTTTCAATACTCTGTGCTTGTAACAGAACCAGACAAACAATCTAGTGGCTAATGCAACAACAACAACACCTCCTGTTGCAATGCCTGCAATTCACCCTCTCTGCACGCATGAATGACTATGGCACCCTCTTTTGTGAACAGGTACTGGAGCTGAAGGTACTGGTTTCCATTAGGATCGTGGAATTCAACATCCAAAATAGTATCAAATTCCACCGCAATAGTATTCCCCAGCGAGGGCAACAGTTCATTGAGACCTATTGGACTCATCACCCCCAAATAGCCTCCAGGGCTACCCAGAGTGTGATCATCTGGAGCAATAACAAATGCTCATCCATCCCCAATTGAAACAAGAACAGGACCCACATTGGTTACAGAAAAGGAGAAACACGTTTTGAAAGAAGAAAAAACTTTTGTATTAGGGTCCAGAAATCTAACTGGTCTATTGTACAATGCCCTACCTTCACTTCAAATTGGTACTCCCAACTCCATGCTAAGGCTCACTGTGCCATTCTTCAGATGAGCATCTTAACCTGAAGTTTGATTCCAAAAAACCCAAGTCCCCTGTTCTATGCCCAAGACCTCTGTTACAACGAGTAGAGTTCTGAGCGAAATACTTCACAATAGGAAGAAAAAGAAACATCGCAAAATTGCTCCGCTTTAGACTGATAATTTTCTGTGCGAAAATTCAACTGCGGACAATAAAAACATAATATCAAACACAACCAATCGACAATGGAATTTGAACATGAGGATTTATAACCACAGAAAACCCTCTCCAGGTTAAAAGAATTCCGGAATGGCTTTAAGATTCTACTAATGAGCGCTTACAACACCATAGCAATTACTGTCACAATGAAATCTGCTGGAAGCAAAACCCTTGTACAGTTTCTACATTTACACAGTGGTAGCAAGAATCTTGCTATCTCTCATGATCTGGTTCTGTGGTCAAATCCTTTGCTATGGCTGTCTTGTTCTGCTAAACGTGGATCTGTCTTAGCTTTGGCTCTGGTTCTCATTTAGGATCGTGGCTATCTGATCTTGCTGTGGCTTTGACTATACAAACTTGTTCAATAGGAAAATGTTGACTCTACTATATATAGGAGCTTCAATGGGTGCTCTCAAACACTTTTTTGGGCAGCTTTGTTTTGTCTCTGATTCAAGGCGGAACTATGTTGGCCTTGGTTTTTTAGTCCTTGGAACTTAGTTCTCTCATATTTTCCATCCTATCCCCAGTTTTCTACCGAGAAAGACATAACTTCACGATATCAAAATTAACTATTTTTGGCCATTTATCTTTAGTAATGGTACAACCTTAATTTGGTGCATTCGTACAGTATCTGAAGAGCACTCTCAAGCTGTTATTCAGTATTTTAGCATAACTACTACATTTAACTACCATGCTCTAATATTTATATCAACCATAAGCATTCTTAAGGTAGTTCCACATTTGTGAAGCAGAAGGAATGCTTCTGACAACTTCTTATCATAGTGGTACAATTATGTTCGCAGTTTATCTTTTATAAACCTCCAATTTTCAAAACGTAGTAGAGACTACAGTTTGCATCTGAAATTTTGGAAAAATCTGTTTAGTATTCTACAGAAAATGCATTAAGAATAAAAAAGCCCACAATTTGTAAAAAGCCCACAATTTTGTAAAAAGCCCACATTTTGTAAAAAGCTCACAATTTGTAAAATGCCCACTTTTATTTTCTTTTTTCTTATATATTGAGCTCCCATTGAGTTCAACAAGTCTTGGGTTTTCTACACCATTGAGAGAGATTTATTGTTTTCTTTATAGGATAATTTGCATCAATGGAAGAAAACATTGGAGCTGGAAAAACAATTCAAAAGGGTGAAAGGGGTGATGGTAGAGTTTATTGCCCTTGTAAAAAATGTTGTATGAGAAATAATTTAGAGTTTTAATAGCAGCAGCAACAGTGCATTGTAGGAAATATGGGCACATTGATGGTGGATCGAATGACTATCGTCCCATGGTAATTAATTATCTATCTTCATTTTGATTATATCGTAAAATTTTATATTATTTTAAATTTTTAATATTTTTTATATGCACACTAATGTTTAATTATTAATGTTCGTAATTTTCATAAAGGCACAGTTGCCCCCCAACTTTTTGTAGATGATCAACCAGCTTCCACAACAAAATAGTAGTAGATTAGATGATGTTTCACCAGTACAAGAGAATATTGCAGCAAATATTAGTATTGGAAATGATGTTGTACAAGGTGAAGAACATGAAGCGAATGATGAAGGTAATTTTAATGATCCCATGGAGGTAGATCACGATGACAGTAATGAGACAGTTCACATTAATGATGGGACAAATCAAATTCTCCAAGACTTGTATGGTGAGTCAGATGATGATGGTGGAGATAGCAGTGACGGTATTTATGATGTACCTCTGATTAAAAGGTCAAGTGAACGACTTTTTGAACACTCAAATGAAACTCTTCTCTCTGCTACATTGTTGCTGGTGAACTTAAAGGTTATGAATAATTTGTCGAACAGATGTATGACACAACTCCTAAGGTATGAAATATGTATATATGATCACATATATGTAAATGTTGATTATTTTCCCTTTTTTAGTTGTAATAAATGTGTAAAATAATAACTTATATATAAGTTATTATTTTACACATTTATTACAACTAAAAAAAGGGAAAATAATCAGCATTTACATATATGTGATCATATATACATATTGCATACCTTAGGAGTTGTGTCATACATCTGTTCGACAAATTATTCATAACCTTTAAGTTCACCGGCTCTCTGCTATTGTTGCTGGTGAACTTAAAGGTTATGAATAATTTGTCGAACAGATGTATGACACAACTCCTAAGATATGCAATATGTATATATGATCACATATATGTAAATGTTGATTATTTTCCCTTTTTTTTAATTGTAATAAATGTGTAAAATAATAAGTTATATATATATATATATATATATATATATATATATATCATAGTTATCAAAACCGGCCAGTCAGGACAGCTGCTGGTTGGAACCGGTCTTGCAACCCGGTCAATAGCCTATTCTCACCTGTTTTTGGCCGGTTAACCGGACCTAACCGGCCGGTTAAGTAAGGAACCGGCCAGTTTATGCATAAACCGGTCAGTTCCGTACTTAACCGGCCGGTTAGGTGCTCCTCCATGAGTTGCAAATTCCTCAGTGTCTCCTCCATGAGCTGCAAATTCCTCTATTATACTAGCAACAAACTTCTCTAATAACTCATACTCAACACCTTATAGTAGCAACAATACACATGATGACTGATAAATACAAGGCTGGCTAGCATAAAATCCCTGGCAGCATGCAACTCATCAAGTGTACTTGATGACAATTTCTATTCTCAAAACAATCAGCAACAACCTTATTTCACACTCAGCTAGGAACTGTCAGACCCTCTCTCTCTGCTCACACATAGCAGCAGCATAAATACAAAACCTTTCACACAGCATACAAGCAATTAGATCATGGCATCAAGACTGATGCAAATGGTCTGACGCCACTCAAGGGACAACAACATACAACCTAATGAAAATGTGACTGGCAATAATAAATTGACCACTAGAAAATTCCCACTTGGAAATGCACTAAACTGGCTACTGAGTTTTCTGGGTTTTAATGAATCTTTTCAGTGATAAATTTTGTCAAACACATTGTAAGCAGACTGCTGAAGTTGTAATGCTCTCTCAACTTGTTACAAATAGAACTAATAGTGGGTTTCATAAACCAATTCAATACCTCTAAGTGTTGTAGATGTTTTTCTAGAAATTTATTGGCAAGCAAACATAGATAATGAAGAATACAAGATCTTCAAAATGCTGCTATGATATATATATATATATACTGAACCCAGAATTGTCTTTAAGGCTGATACAATGAATTGACAACAGATCTAAGCAGGGACAGATTGTATATTATAATATTAACTCAGCAATAAAACACAGTGAATAATATAAGAGAAACCTGATACATTACTTCAACAAGTTTTCTTATGTATTTTTCGATGATATGTATTTCATTTGCTGCCATTTTGATATATTCACCTTTGCATGGTATATAAATGAGCAAAATTTTCATATTTTGTCTCTATTGGCTTGGAATCATGGTTGCAAATCTTAAAAATAGTTTTTATTTATTTATTTATTTTTCATTTTATTAAAAAATAATTATTTAATGTATTTTTTTTAAAACCGGTTCATTGAGATCTGGTCGCTACCGGTTAGATCGGTTCCGGTTTGAAACCCGGTTCATTAGCTCCACCAATCCGATCACCGGTACCGGTTTTAATAACTATTATATATATATATGATTAATAATCTTTACAAGACACTACTTTTTGTTTTTGTTGTAGATTGTTGGGTGAATATTTGTTACCATCGCCAAATACTTTACCTCAAACATATCGAGATCTACGTGCTATTATGAAACACTTTGGAATGGAATATAACACTATAGATGCATGTCCTAAAGATCATATTATATATTATGGAGAACATACGTTGAAAACAGAATGTCCGAAATGTGGTACGAGTAGATATCGAACAGATCAACTAACCAAAAAGGTGCCTCAAAAGGTTCTTCGTCATATTCCCATAATTCCACGTTTGCAGCGAATGTTCAGGTGTAACAGCATAGCACAGTTTATGGATTTCCATGCAAAGAATAGAAGTGGAGATGGTGTTCTTCGAATGCCTGCAGATGGTTTTGCATTTAGAGAAATCGAGGAAAAATATGTAGATTTTAAAAATGAACCTCGTAATGTCAGGCTTTCATTGGCAGCTGATGGTGTTAATCCATTCAGAGAGCTTAGATCTACTTACTCAGTGTGGCCTATTTTCGTTATCAATAATAACATTCCTCCTTGGATGTCAATAAAGAGGGAGCACATAATGTTGACTATGATTATTCCAGGTATTTAATACATTATTTCTTTGAATGTAACATTTTCATTTCTCTCGTTGTTTGAATAAATATATATTTTATTTATTTACTTACTTATATATACATATATCATGGGAGTAATTATTATGTTCCGTAATTTTGAAAAATTAGGTAAGTACCAGGTCAAAGATATGAATGTATATATTGAGCCTCTTATCGATGAGCTAATATAGTTATGGCATGGCATCACTATGTATGACATCACTAAGCCAATCAAGCAGAAGAGATTTCAATGTCGTGGAATGCTTGTATGGACAATTCATGATGCCCAAGGACTAACACATGTTTGTGGTATGTAATATTTCATTGCACTTTAATATGATACATAATTATCTGAATTAGATATACCATATTGCATTTTTTTAAAATGATCTCATAGTATATTAATTGTTATTGATCCATCTATTGCAGGTCTTCAAACAAAGGGTAGATTTGCATGTCCAGTTTGTGGCCCTAAGATGAAGTATCGTCATTCACTAGACTTAAAAAAGATGGTGTTTGATGAGTTTAGGCACTTCCTCCCTAGGAACCATAAGTATCGTACTACTGAAAAACATATTTTCAATGATAAAGAAGAAACTAGATTAAAACCACGAAGAATGACACCTCAGTTGTGGATGTTGGAATATAACAGAATTAATAATCGTCAAGCAGCTGGTACGTAATTTGTGTGTATATATATATATTATTTGTTTATGTAATGTTTGGAATTTTTGTTTTAACTAGTGAATTTATTTTATTGTATTTTATAATTAATATTGTTCTGATTTATTTTATTCTTTGATATCAAGGTCATCGTCGCGGTGAAGGTACTAATATTGTACTTCCACCTGGAATGAAATGTTATCCTTCTCAATTTGCGAGGTTTCCCTACTATGAGGACCTAAAAAATAGCTCATTTGTTTGATACAATGCATGTCGGGAAGAATGTGACAGAAACGTTATGGCGAACCATAGATGGTGCACATGATAGAGATAAAATTGACAAAATTTGTGCTGACATTGAGAAATCAAATCATGCAATGAAAAGTGTGATCGGCGGATCAAATAACAATGGAGGTCGAAATTATAATAATATTCCATGGTTATTAACAGAACAACAAAGCAATGATGTAAAAGAGGTCGTTAGAAGAATTAAATTTCCAACAGGTTTTGCTTCAAACATAAGTAATATCTTAACGAAGAAAGGTGACTTCAGTGGGGTGAAAACACATGATTGGCATACCTTTATTAAGGTAATTTTTTTGGTATACGTTTTTGTTTGTTATTGCTTGAATACATATTTTAAATTTTCCTTTTTTTTGTTTAATTTGGAAACCAATAACGATTCATTTTTTATTGTTATAGTATGTTCTACTTGTATCTCTCCCAAACGACTTCGACAACAATGTCAAACAAGTTATATATGGTCTTAGTAAATACATGAGGTAAGTAGTTTTGATTTATACGCAAAATCTAATTGCTACAATTTATTTTTGTACTTGATGAAATGATGTATTAATTTACTTGTAATGAGATATATATTATGTTTCATTGAAATAACCTTGCGTAATGATTTGCAGATGGTTGTCATTGAAAGAAATCCATCAAGATGAAATAAAGTATTGGACGAGAGAAATTCCTCGGCTAATGTGTGAAATGCAAAAGTATCTACCTCCAACATTTTTCAATGCACAAGAACACTACTTGATACACCAAGTTGAGGAGATTGAAATGTGTGGACCATTACACACAAGGTCAATGTGGATGGTCGAGAGGCACCTGAAATCCTTGAAGGCTTTGGTTAGACAAAGAGCACGACCTGAGGGTTCTATGGTGGAGGGATATGTGGTATATGAATCCATGGTGTATATTAGTCATTATCTTCCTATATTAGCTGCGCCAGCCATGAAGGTGGTGGATTGCATTTGGGATGTGAACTCCATCAAAAAATTTGAAGTGGAGCACCTTTTGGGAAAAGGTAGAATGAAGAAAGTGAGAGGAAAAAGATTTATTATGTATAATACATATAATGTTTCATTTTTTACATCATGTATATGATCATTATATTCATTTAGGTCTTATTCTTTCATAGTTTATTAATTAATATAATTTACCATGGTTATAAGTAATATTTATTAATATTGGTGAATTATTGTTTTTTTATTCGGGTGCTCAAGATTATGAGGCACTACTTTTATACATTGCAAACAATCTTGAGTGGATGAGTGAATGGATTGAAACATGTAAAGCATGTAACGACGGTAGGTTATCATGGCAACTACTGTCTGAATTGATTAGAGAAGCGTATCGTAGTGGAGATGGGAATGTTACGGATAGGGAAATCGATTTAGCATATGGTTTGAAAGATAGAAAGGTAAGCAATTAATTCACCTATTTTATTCATTACTTATTTTATACTATATTTATAATGTGACAACAAGTTTGATTTTTCAGTTAATTTTCATGTTGTGTAAATTATATCATTAATTATTAATTGAGAATGCATCTTTTTCATGTTTGGCATATTTTAGTTGAAACACCACAAGCCTATGTGGTGCAATGGTCGTAAATTTCGTATTAAATAGTTGGATGATAACAGGAAAACTTCTGATAGTGGGATAACTGCAGTATTCCAGGTCACTAATGTTTCCTCCATGAGTGACAGACATCCTCGAGAATCTGAAAATAGATATTATGGGTTCTTAGATGATATAGTTGAGTGTGACTTTAATTCCTTCAAAATAGTTTTGTTCGACATCAAATGGTATAGGCTATGAATGAATGTACGTGATGATGATAGAACACTTATTCAACATGACAATGGATTTCCAATGGTTAAAACATCGCAGTTTGAAGCAGGAAAAGATCGCTATGTTTTCCCAAGCCAATGCGAACAAGTCTTTTACTCAGAGGTTCCAGGTGAGAAGGAATGGTCATTTGCTATTAGATATGATCCAAGAGGAAGGCCAGTAGAGTATACTGTAGAGGAAGAAGATGATATTGATCAAGAAGAAGATGATGCAGTGGAAGATGAGCAGGAAGATGCATGGACAGATGAAGAAGATATCTTAGAAGATGAACAAGGCATAGGAGATGAAGCAACAATTATTGATGATGATGTCGATGAGGATATTATTGAAAATGACATAATTGATGATGATGATGACATGGTCGATCATTTCAACACCGTTTCTGAATCAGATGTTGATATAGATGTCGATCAGTTGGATGAAGATCAAGAAGATATAGAAGAATATTGATACAGATGTTATGTTCGAGTATGAGCTGGTATGTTATAACTTTATATTTTAATATGTAGGAATTATTGTCTGTTGGGAAAAATACTGAGAGGGGGGGTGAATCAATATTTAGGGCTGACTGAAAAATTTTCAGCAGAGATCTTATTATGCTGTTAATTCTTTACTTGGATTATTGAACGGTCATGGTTCCGCTCTTCCACGCAGGGTTCCGTCGTGCTTCCGTTTGTTATGTTCCACCTCTTTCCTTCCAGGTTCCGTTCATGATTCCAAAGGGTTAGTCTGTGTTCCACCGAAAGTTCAATGCCAAATACTCTGTTTTAGTTCTTTCGCGTTATAACTGGTTTGCTCTCGCTCCTCGTTCCTTTCTCCATGAAAGCCAGTCAGCTCCTTACTAATAGAGTAGACCCTTCCATCATATATTTAACGAATATATATAACTCCACTGTCTACCAGTTTGGATACACTGTCAACCGTATTAACATCGGTTCCTCGATCAACATACGGAGCACAGGGTTTCTTACGGATGTCAATTATCCTTCATCAGGATGCATACATATGTTCACACATGAATTAACTCGTCCTTATTTATATCGATTCTCCATTAAATACAGAGCTTGCCATCAAGGACAATCATATAATAGGATACAGGAAACATATTGCCAACATTGTCTTTAAATAATTTACTAATTATGTGGGTTTGTTGCATGTTGTTTATTATTTCAAACCAATAAATAATGGCCTTACTATTGTTTATTATTTCGCAGGATTCGTGGGATTCATTTGATTCTATGGTCAGGTCTCTGAAAAAACCAATTAAACACTTAAATAGTCAAGATCTGGAAGACAGGCTTTACCCCCACCATAAATTGCTGAAAAACCGGCCTTTAGTTCAGCTTGCTGTGCTGAAGACGAGGGTGGATTTGCATGATCAGTTGAATGAAAATGAATCAGATATTCGGGATGCTTTTGAGGGCAGATCCATAATCCCCATAGATGAAGATCCCATTGCTGCAGAATTTCTGTCTGCGTTGAAGCACACGTATAGTGTTGTATCGAAATACAAATTAGAGGACAACTATACCAAGTCTAAATCAACTGAATCCAGTTCTAGTGCTCTTGAACTTACCGAATTAAAGCCAGAAACAGGATTTACAATCTCTAATGGGAACGGGTATGGTAGTTCCAATATTGGATTGGATGTCCAGATCTCTGCAATAGGCACTGGACCTGATCGTAATGAACCCCAACTAATTCAATGTGATGAAAATATGGACTTTGATGATGATCAGGAAAACAAGCCAGAGCATTTTGGCAATATTGAAGAAACTGAAGAGGTTTCCTATGATCGATTGAATCAACTCATCCATAAGACATCTACTGCAGGCTGGTTTGTATCAGAAGGAGAATCGGTTTTGCTTTCCCATGATGATGGATGCTGCTCTTTTCACGATATAGCAAATTCAGAGGTGTGGAGGTTTTAATTATTGTACTTAATTTTGGGGTTTATGGGTGTTATAATTTATACATTTTTGGATTTTCTATTAGAAATAGGGAAAAGCCTAGGGGTTAGATTATTCTCATGGTTTAAATTTCTATATTTGAAATAAAATTCACCAATTTCTATTTAAAAAATTGATTTGCCTAAATATTTGATGTAGTTTAAATAGGATGTAGTTCATTTCAAAGACTGTTGAAATTTTCTAGAAACTATGATTGGAATTTCAAGAATATTTATGCACTCTTTAAATTTTCCCTTAACATAAAGGGCAGTTGATGTATGAGTAATACTCAGTATTGTTATTTTCCAATCTCCAGGAGAAGGCTGAATATAAAGCTCCATATGGGCTTACCCCAAACATGTGGGGTGATTGCTGGTTGATCAGAGCAGCTGGTTCAGATGGTCGCTCTGGTAAATATGTTGTGGCAACATCTGCAGATTGTACATTGGACTCAGGTTTCTATTCATGGGACTTTTATAATAAAGAAATTATGGCATTCCATACTGAATCAGAGGCCTTCACTTCAACGTCCAGTACCATCTCTCCAGTTTTGGCAGAGAGGGATGTCTCGGGGAGAAATTTTGGCTTTGCAAATGTTATGCCAGAGAATCAACATTGGTGGTACAGGCGATGTGGGCCTCTTATGGTATCTACTGCCAGTGCCCAAAAGACAGTTAATATTTATGATATTTGTGATGGAGATCTGTGATTTCAATGTGTTTGTTTTGAAAGTTTAGGTTTCATAATAAATCATCAATGGGCTCTGAAATAAGGCCACATTGAAATCTTGGATACATGTTTCATGCCAAAATCAGTTGTATCTTCCATAAATACACAATCTTGGACCACTCTGTATAAATCTGCTTCTTGGACAATATTACATCTCCCTCATTATACAGGTGGTGTTCTTACATGCATAGCAAAGGTATTGTTTTGGCAATCATTTTTTAAGTCACTAGATATTGTGGGTACAAGGATCTAGGGTCTCCACATGAAACTATGTTGCCCGGAGACTCACTCTGCCTGTCCTTAAATTTGTAAACATAGTAGTATGCCAATGCTTCTTTCATTTTGTATGCATAAGACGATTTTTTGTCAAATTCCATAATTGTTTTTAATTTTTATCCATCCCAGTTTTGTTGTGAATGCACAGGTTTTTGGCTCAACACATATCTGTTATATCTTTGTACTTTTCCTTTACTAACTATTTGAAATTTCTAGTTATATTTAGAGGTGTCTTTTAAGGGATGGGGGGAATTACTTGGATTTAGTGCTGCCAGGCTTATCATTTATTCTCAAAATGAAGCCCTGTAATCTGTAACACTATATGGGCATGCAGCTCACTTGTTAAAATATAGTTGATACAATATGTTGTACATGAAGCCTGGAATTGTGTACATTCCTGGAATATATTAATTTGCAGGCATGCTTAAAAGAGAGATAGGTTTTGATAAAATCAAAAACCCTGAACATGAAGAAAAAAATGAGGCAATTATTTTATACAGATAGAACCAAGACACTATCTCCTCATTAATAACAAAACCTCGTCCAAAAAGCATATGTACAAATTCTAGAAGTCGAAAGTTGAAAATTTCTGAAATGGAACCAGGCCCTTTTCAAAAGAATAAATTTAGTAAAAACGAGGGTGAAGAAAGTTATCTTATCAAAATTTCCACATACCGTGTTAGCAAGGAATGACTACGAGTCCTGAGAAGTGAGAGTGAGGAATTTCTCTTTTGCTGCAGGTTGCAGTTCTCTTCTCCAACACGATGAAAAGAAAATTCTTAGCTTTGGAGTCTGAAGCCCGAGTCACAACTTGGAAGTTGGTAAGGAAAATTATCAGGGTTGTTGCCAGTTGGCTTGGAGTTCGCAACCTAATTAATTTTCTTTAATGCATTTCCTTCAATGTTGCGCCAGTTGTCACTGGCCAGCAACCTTTACAATAAAATTTATTAGACCCGTCACGCTACGAGGAAAATTTGACGTGATCACTGATCATTGATTTCTTATTGTGATAACAAACATTGGAGATTTACTGTCCTGTTTTAAAGTTTTTTATTTTTTTTTTTAAATTGAAACCGCCGTCGGCATACCAACGCCTTGTAAGCGTCGCTCTTTTGACGTTTTGAACGATTTCCATTTTCGTCGGTCTTGTGACGTCCGTCGATATTGCGACAGCTCTAGAAACGTCGGAAGAGCGACAGAAAAAAGAGGTCGGAAGGGCGACGTCCAAAATTTCGGACCACATTTCGTCGGAATTGCGACAGTTCTTCCTGGCGTCGATATTGTGACGCTTCTGGAAAGCGTCGGTCTTGTGACACTTTTGCAATACGTCGGTCTTCTGACACTTTTGTACGGCGTCGGAAATGCGACAATTTAGATACGTCGGAAGAGCGACAGTATAAAGACGTCGGAAGAGTGACGTTCAAAACGTCGGACGACATTTCGTCGGAATGGCGAGACTTTACAAACGTCGGAAGCGCGACGTCAAAAACGTCGGACCAAATTTCGTCGGAATGGCGACATTTTACAAACGTCGGTCTGGGAGGCGTCGGAAGAGCGACGAGTGTTTGGAAGCGACGGGAAGTGTCGGTAGTGCGACACTTTGTAAAGGCGTCGGAATTGCGACCGCACGAGAAACCACGTTTTTCCCGGCCTCGAACTGTCGCTCTTGCGACGACTGTGTGTCGGAAAAGCGACGATTTGGCCTGAAGTGATGATTCTTTATGGTAAAAAGATCGCTTATATCTTTGTAAAAATTCCCAACTAAAACAAAATATTCTTTTGGAATTGCACACTTCTCCTTTAGGAGGACACTCAGGATTTTTAAAAACTTACCACAAGGTGAAGAAATAATTTTTTTGGGATGGCCTTAAATCTGATATTCAAAAGTTTGTGGCGGAATGTTTGGTTTGCCAGCAGAATAAAGTGGAAACAATTAAGACCCCGGGACTTCTACAACCTTTATCCATTCCAAGTCAACGTTGGGAGGATATTTCAATGGATTTTATCACAGGTTTACCTAAGTCCGAAGGAAATATTGTCATCATGGTGGTAGTTGATAGACTTACCAAGTATGCACACTTTTGTGCATTATCTCATCCATTTAAAGCAAGTACAGTTGCTACTACATTTATGGACACAATTCAAAAGCTACATGGAAACCCAAGGGTTATTGTGAGCGACGGAGATCCCATTTTTACTAGAAATTTTTGGACGGAGTTATTTTCTTGTTTGGGTACTCAATTAGCTCATAGCTTATCTTATCATCCTCAATCCGATGGTCAAACTAAGATAGTAAATAAATGTTTGGAAGGATATATTCGTTGTTTTGTATCTGATAAACAAACACAATGGGTCAAGTGGTTACCTCTCGCTGAATGGTGGTATAACACTTCCTTCCATACTGCGGCAAAAATGACCCCATTTATGGCACTTTATGGATATCATCCACCATCCATCACATCATCTTTAAGGGAAAATTCGAAGGTTCAAGGAGTGGAAGATCACATCGAGCATCAGCAAGAAGTTCTCCAACTCTTAAAGGATAACCTGAATTTGGCACAAAATCGAATGAAACAACAGGCAGATCAACATCGCAGCGAGAGAAGTTTTGATGTAGGAGATTGGGTATTTTTACGGCTACAACCATACGAACAAATGTCCCTCAAGCAAGCTAAGAAGGATAATAAATTATCGCCAAAGTACTATGGTCCTTACAAGGTGTTGCAAAAGATTGGTACTATGGCATACAAATTGGAGCTTCTTTCTTCTTCACGAGTGCATCCAGTTTTCCATGTTTCATGCTTAAAGAAGGTTATAGGTGAAAATCTTCCAGTTCAAACAATATTGCCAGAACTTGATGAGGAAGGAAAAATCATATTGGAACCTGAAGCGGTCATGGAAACAAGAACTTGACAGCTACGGAATCGATCAATTTTAGAGTATCTCATCAAGTGGAATAACTTACCCACTGAAGATTCTACATGGGAGGATGAGAAGTTTATACAGAAGCACCCAGAGCTACTCAAGCGTTGAGGACAACACTTTTTTGAAGGAGAGGGGCATGTTGGGTCCCTATATTACTAGTATAGTCCCTTATTGTTATTAGTGTAACCCCCTTATTGTTATTATTGTACCCTTGTAACCCCCATTTTGTTATTATTGTGCCCTTAAATTATTATTGTTAGGTCGGCTTGGATTACATTGTGGCCCACTAGGATTACATTATGGCCACATGGACTCCTATATATAGAAATGAGGTTTTGTAAATTGTATCATCCAATAATTGTTCAATTATGTAATGTATTGGAGGTTGCCCCCTCGAAGTGGCTTATTTCTAAGGCATTGATATCTCTTTTCTTATATTTTTGGGGTTGGTTACACAACAAGTCTTGTTTGCTATAAATTTGACCCCATTTCCCAATGGTTAGGTAGATCTTTCTATGGTTTCCCTTGTAGTCCTTTATTCCCACCAACATTCAAAAAATCAAACCAAATTGTCCACTCATAGCTAGCCTAAAATCCATTACAAAACAAAGCTAAATCTTGAGGAGAGATCCCTCTCCGGAATTTAGGAAGGATAGATCCTAGATTTCAAAAGAGGTTCTTGGCTACCCCTGGTTTTCTTTAACTATAAACCAAATTCCCACGACCTAAGAATTACTAGGGTGATAACAGGTGGAATAGGTCTAGTAGGTTGATTTGGTGGTATTGTGAAGATCTCTGCCTCAATGAAAGTCTCCCACACAATGTTAAATTGTTTGAGGTGATGAAGGACAGTGATTTTGAAGAGTGAATGATGGAAGAGACTGTTCATTTGAATCTCATACTCTCTGTTATTCACTATGTAGGAAATCTTGCCAATGCTCCAGTACAAATAATAAGGAATGTTGAGAAAATTCACCCTAGTGAAATGCATGAGTAGCCTAATGTGATAGTTGTACAACCTGGAGAATCTGCCCTCACAAGTGAAATATTTCATGATGATATTCATCATGGGAGAAAACCTACTAAGCAGATGAAAAAAAGGAAATATTTTCTTGATGTTGTCTTTGTATGGTGCTTTGAGGTAAGGTTCATACAACTAGGCATCCAAATCTTGAGTTTTGAACCACTTTTCACCTACATTAGGTATCCTTCTTTCTGCTGCAATGATTTCTATAGAAATGGTGAATGTCGCCCCTGCAATAATCACTTGGTATTTTTGTAGGTTGGTGATGAAGATCCTGGTCAAATTAGGATGGCTCTACACTCTTTGGACCATTTCATAAAACTCAAAACAACCTACATGTTGGAAACATTTAACTGCCAGGGGTGATAACATCAATTCCCTAGTGTCTGATGGCTCTAGCCTCAAGATTCTCCCTCCTTTATTTTAGGTCTTCTTCTCTTCTTCTATGGTGTTTCTCTCTTCCTCCATAATGTTTCTCTCTTCAACCATGATATTTTTGTTTACTTAGAAACCCTAGGGGAGAAGTGCAAGGAAAAGGGAGTGGGATGATGAAGTTAGGGAGATGGGATAGGTGAGGGAAAATTTAGGGAAGGGTGTATGGGAGTTAGGAACCTTAGGGAAGTGATAGGGTGTTTAAATTACAAGGGGGATGGTGTAGGGAATTTTATTACAGGGATGTAGTTTGGCTACCTAGAAAAGCGCAATGTGGGGGTAGGGTTTTAGGTAATATTAATTAGGAATGGGGAATAAAGGGATGTAAGGGTAGTGGGGAATGAATTAGAGTGTGAGGGAGGTAAAAGTGTCTAGGGAAAAAAATTTTAGCTTGCAAACTTTGAAAACTAGGGTTTAATTACTAGATCATAACATGGAGGGTAATGAGAAGTTTCCACCATAAAATTATGAAAATGAGATGATGGGAGGGGTTTGAAAGATGAAACTTACTTTAATATAGGTGAAGAAACCTTTGTTTGTCCCTTAGAACCCTTGCAAACAAGTTTTGGGGCCGTGTCTGCTTCACAGAGAAAGGTGTAGTGAGCTTTGCAAAAAGCGCAACGTCCTTAAGAAAAACGCAACGTGCTGATTGCAAAAAGTGCAACGCCTATGGAAAAAGTGCGACAATGGGCCAAGAACTCGATTTTTTGAGGCAAAAATTGGTTTTTTCTTAGGTAATTTTGAGAGATCAATGCTAAAGAGTAAAAATGAGTGATTTTTTGTCTTTGAGGGCATTTATACTTGGATAAATATCATTGAATGGACATGGAAACACATTTCCTTTTTTCAAAATCAACCTTCCATTTATTTTTACCTTTAACCTTTGAACTTGATCTTTGAAATTTATCTTTTTATGGCTTAGGAACACTAAATTTATTTTTGGAACCTTGAGAATTAGCTGATGGAACTTTGAGTATTTGCAGATACTTGGAACTCTGAAGTACTTATTACAAATTAGGAACATAAAGTTACATTTTTCTTTGAAATCAAATTTAGTAATGAAAATACTTTATTGTCACTCCTTCAATTGCTAGACTTTATGCATGGAATGATGATTTGATGACCTTGGAACTCTAACAGATAATGGAGACTTTGGACTAAATGAAACCATGATGAAAACTCATGAGTGATGGTACACTTAGCTAAGAGGTGAAATGAGCCAGCAACTAGTAAAATTTGGAAAGGAGTGAAATCAGACCTGGATCTACATCCAGTGACCAAATTTTTACATTATGACCTAATGGAATGATAAAAATTTGAAAATGGGACCCTAACAAGACATGATAAGGGTCTATTTGATCACTAGTGGTAGGATGCAAAAATTGACACTAACACCCTTCTCACTCACGTGTCCAAGCCTATGATGCCATAATGCTGCATTTTCTCCTTTGGAAATTAAAGCATTAAAAAATTTAGAAATACCATTGCATAAATACAATGTACCAACCTTTTCGCCTTTTCATATTACCAGGGCTCCTTTAGTGATCTTCCAAGTTTTATCTATGAAAGTTGTCACACAAAATTCACCGCCTAAATGCCCTTTTGAAATCATATTTTTATTTATATCCAGAACATGCCTTACCTTATTTAATAACCATTGGTTTCCTTTCTTCTGTTTTACAAGAACTTTACACATTCCAATGATTTTACAGGGTTTATCATCACCCAGATGAACCTGTCCAAAATCTCCTTGGACATAGTCATGAAAATATTTCTTATGAGGTGTGGCATGGAATGAGGCCCCTGAATCTACTACTCAGGAATTGGTAACATTTTCTAAATAAAGAATCAAAGAATATTTTAATATATCATATTTCACATTTTCTTCATGATTGTTTTCATACCGTGCATCTCCTTCTTTTCCCTTCGAATATTTACAGTCTTTCTTCAGGTGTCCTTTGTTTATGCATTTCTAGCACACTATCCCCAATATGGACATGGATCTGCCTTTCCTTGATTTACTGCGATATGCTAAGCTCTTTCCTCTTTCCATTTGTCTTCCCCTAGTCTCTGCACTCAAAGAATTACCCAATGTCTCACCGGAGATTTTCCATCGCATTTCCTCACTAAGTATAACACTGAACGCATCACCAAAATTTAAAATACTAGATCCAAAGACATAGTTTCTAATGGCCATAGCTAAACCATTCCAACTTTCTGGCAATGAGTAGAGAAATAACATAGCCCTAAATTCATCATCAAATTTTACCCCTACAGAACTTAACTGACTGGTAACCGTATTAAATTCATTTAAATGGTCAAAAACAGATCCACCATCCAAAATATTCATATTAAAGAAACGTTTCATAAGAAACACCTTATTTGAGGCTGAGGGTTTTCATATAGTTTCACCAATGCCTTAATTAACCCCTCTATTTTTGTTTCCTTCGAAATATTGAAGGCTATCGAAGCCGCGAATAACATCCCATTCTACGTCTATCATACGCAACGACTTCTTTGTTTTTTTGCTCAATGGTAGGTACAGATATTTCTGATAAAGATAATATTCCATATGCATCTTTTGGTCGTTCAATTTATCGACCCTAAACCTACCATCTTCCACAATTGCTCCTACTTGAACCAGGAACCCTTCTTTCCTATGAGTTTATCAGCCAAATAGACCTTCTGCTCTTATGCTAGTTGTTAGAAAAATTATATATATCAGAGAAATGGAACACATAAAATATGCAGAAACACAAACACATAAAACATATCAAACAAGAGAGACACAGATATGCATGGCTCACCCAATTTGGGCTATGTCCACCTCGAACAACCAATCCTTCATTTATATTACCCAGCAAGAAGAAGAGACACAACATAGATAAGATCTACTATAATATCCTCTACTCTCTCTCATAGTACCCCTTTCTATTTCTCGCTCATAATACACATACAATACACAACCACAATAAAATACCCTCATAGAAAACGAGGAGTTTCATGATTATTTTTCGGGGGCTCAAGTCCCCCCCCCAGCGTGGAGGGGTCCACAATATTCATGGGGTATAAATCTGGCTGAAACAAATACCTCTGAATCAGGATGAAAATCATGATCCACACCCAACACTCAACTCTTGTGGGAACAAGACTTCTGATTGGCCACTTATTTACAAGAGTGATCCAAAATTTAGCCACACATATAAGACACTCTTGTAGGGTAAGAAAGTGGTATGAAACCAAATCTAAAAATAGAAGAAAAGAGAGGTCAATGCTTTATAAATCAACCACTTAGAGGGGGCAACCTCCTTTACATTACATAAATGAAAAATTCTTGGATGATACAAATGAAAAAATATCCTTCTATATGTAGGATTCCATGGGGTCGCAATATAATCCTAGCCAACCTAACAATAATAATGTAAGAGCACAATAATAACAATATGGGGGTTACAGGGGTACAACAATAATAATAATGGGGCTATACTAACCACAATAAGGGACTACACTAGTACTATAGGGACCTAACATTCCCCTCTCCTTCATAAAAGTGTTGTCCTCAATGCTTGAGTAGCTCTGTATGCTTTTGTATAAAATTCTCATCCTCCCATGTAGAATATTCAATGGGTAAGTTCTTCTACTTGATGAGATACTCTGAAATTGATCGATTTCGTAGCTATCGAGTTCTTGTTTTCGTGACTGATTCAGGTTCCAACATGATTTTTACTTCCTCATCAAGTTATGGAAATATTGTTTGAACTGGAAGTTTGTCACCTATAACCTTCTTTAAGCATGAAACATGGAAAACTGGATGCACTCGCGAAGAAGCAGGAAGCTCCAATTTGTATGCCATAGTACCAATCTTTTGCAACACCTTGTAAGGACCATAGTACTTTGGCGATAATTTTTTATCCTTCTTAGCTTGATTGAGGGACATTTGTTTATATGGTTGTAGTCGTAAAAATACCCAGTCTCCTACATAAAAAATTCTCTCGCTATGATGTTGATCTGCTTGTTGTTTCATTCGATTTTGTGCCAAATTTAGGTTATCCTTTAAGAGTTGGAGAACTTTGTAAAATTCTTCGGATTATCCACAATATTGAAAAACATTGGTCGATGTTTCGAATCCCAATGAGGATCCATCTTTAGGACAAGATGAGAATGAAGAGTGAAAGAAGGACGCATAGGTTATAAACACTGAAAGATGAAAATGACAAGGGCCAACAAAAACTAAAATTATTAATCTAAAATTAATTTTAATAATTTGATTTTAATAATTTATAGTATATTAATTTTAATTCATTTATCATTATACTATCACCTATTTATTAGTACTACTAAATCCATTTTAATTTTAATAGTTTAAATAAACTAATAATCTACTTACTCTAAATTTTTTATGAATTAATTTTGATAAATTAAATTAAATTATTATATTAATATAATTTTAATAGTACATAATATTATAATTTAAATATTCTTAATTCTAATAATTTAAATAATTAATTATCTAATAGATTTCATTTTTATTTGATAAACCTAAATGTTATTTAATTATATTAATTTATAAAAAAAATTAAATTAAAACCCAAGGACAAAAATATTAAAGAGATAAAACCCTAGAGGTAACTAATAATGGTTTATAATTATTATTCCTAATAAAATTAATAATTAATAAAATAGAAATTAATAATAGTTTACTTAATAAATCAAACATTCTTTGAATTATGTTTTTTTTAAATATTATAATTATTTAGTAAAACTTTTTAAAAATTATTATAATTTATTAATCTAAATTTTTAAATTCAATTATTTAAATTTAATATTTTTTCATTTCTAATATTTAATTCTATTTTATATTAAAATTTAATATTCTTCCAATAATAATTATAAATTATTTTTTATTAATAGAGTAATAAAAATTAATTAGGATAATTATTGGGAAGAATGATTCAATTAGGAATTCGAAGTGACCAAACCCTAATTTTTTTTTCCTTCATATGGGAGAGAAAGAAGAAAACGTACAATACTATACTTGGGAAGAGGATGAACCTACGGAGCACATTTGTCGAATTAGAGGTCGCAAACTGTTACTAATTTCATATCCCCCGTCTCTGTTAATGTTATCCGGGTGTTTTAAAATCTCCAGCGCTTCTCTAATCTTCCGTCTTTGATAGTGTTCCTCTCTCACAATGATCTTAGCATCCTCAAGATGAAAGTGGTGTTTAGTTTTCGAGGAGTGACCAGCAAGAGCCAAGGTGCGAGATCACTCATGTTTAATATCAGCACCATGCTCTTTAAGGCATTTTTGGAGTGCTCGGTTTCACAAATATAACTCTTCCCACAAGAGCAGTCAATCTTGTAAACACATTTGAGTTGCTCATGACTAATACTATCTTTAACTGACCGCATCTTTTGTCTTATGGTTCCTATTGCTGAAAATTGCATGAAAATGTCAATTGCATGAAAATGTCATTCTTTCCTAAAAACTTCGTGATCTTATCAGTAACACCCTTAATGTATGGTATAAAAACCCTACCACCATTCTCTTGAGGACCCTGGTGATTCTAGGAAATGATCACACCTTCAAATCTTTTTATGGATTTTTTTTATTTCTCTCTCTTTATAACCTAAACCCAAGAAAACATATGTCAAGTGACTGATCTCCTCTTTCAGGTGCTCCTTATCGGATATCCTCAGGGCTGTTATAGCCAGAGTATTTAGCACACCAATTTTATGAACATGGTGCCGATATTAAACATGAGCGATCTTGCACCTCGGCTCTTGCTGATCACTCCTCGAAAACTAAACACCACTTTTGTCTTGAGGATGCTAAGATCATTGCGAGAGAGGAGCACTATCAAATACGGAAGATTAGAGAAGTGTTGGAGATTTTAAAACACCCAGATAACATTAACAGAGACGGGGGATACGAAATTAGTAACAGTTGGTGACCTCTAATTCAAAAAATGTGCTCCGTTCATCCTCTTCCCAAGTATAGTATCGCAGGTTTGCTTCTTTCTCTCCCATATGAAGGAAATTTTTTTTAAGGTTTGATCACTTCGAATTCCTAATTGAATCATTCTTCCCAATAATTATCCTAATTATTTTTTATTATTCTTTATTAATAAAAATTAATTTATAATTATTATTGGAAGAAAATTAGATTTTAATATAAAATATAATTAAATATTAGAAATGAAATAATATTACATTTAAATAACTGAATTTAAAAATTTGGATTAATAAATTATAATTATTTTTAAAATTTTTTATTAAGTAATTATAATATTTTAAAAAAACTTAATTCAAAGAATGTTTGATTTATTAAGTAAACTATTATTAATTAATATTTTATTAATTATTAATTTTATTAGGAATAATAATTATAAACCTTTATTAGTTTCCTCTAGGTTTTATCTCTTTAATATTTTTGTCCTTAAGTTTTAATTTAAATTTTTTTATAGATTAATATAATTAAATAACATTTAGGTTTATCAATTAAAAATGAAAGCTATCAAATAATTAATTATTTAAATTATTAGAATTAAGAATAATTAAATTATAATATTATGTACTATTAAAATTATATTAATATAAGAATTTAATTTAATTTATCAAAATTAATTCATAAATTTTTTAGATTAAGTGGATTATTAGTTTATTTAAACTATTAAAATTAAAATGGATTTAGTAGTACTATTAAATAGGTGATAGTATAATGATAAATGAATTAAAATTAATGTACTACAAAATATTAAAATCAAATTATTAAAATTAATTTATAGATTATTAATTTTAGTTTTTGTCAGCCCTTGTCATTTTCATCTTTCACTATTTATAACCCGTGCGTCCTTCTTTCACTCTTCATTCTCATCTTGTCCTGAAGATGGATCCCCGTTGGGATTCGAAATATCGACCAATGTTTTTCAATACTGTGGATAATCCGAAGAATTTTACAATGAATGATAACCACCGAAGCCTTAAAACCATAGTTGGAGAACTTGTTTTTGATGCTCAATGTGATCTTCCACTGCTTGAAACTTATTTTCTCTTAAATATGATGTAGTGGACAGTGGATGATATCCATAAAGTGCCATAAATGGGGTCTTTTTTGTTGCAGTATGGAAGGAAGTGCTATATAACCATTCAACTAGAGGTAACCACTTGACCCATTGCATTTGTTTATCATATACAAAGCAACGAAGATATCCTTCCAAAAGTTTTCTCACTATCTCAGTTTGACTATCATATTGAGGATGATAAGATGAGCTATGAGCTAGTTGAGCACCCAAACAAGAAAATAATTCCGTCCAAAAATTTCCAGTAAAAATGGGATCTCTGTCGCTTATAATAATCTTTGGGTTTCGATGTATCTTTTTAATTGTTTACATAAATGCATTAGCAACTGTACTTGCTTTAAATGGATGAGATAATGCACAAAAGTGTGCATACTTGGTAAGTCTATCAACTACCATCGTGATGACACTCTTTCCTTTGGACTTAGGTAAACCTGTGATAAAATCCATTGAAATCTCCTCCGAACGTTGACCTGGAATGGATAATGATTGTAGAAGATCCGGGGTCTTAATTGTCTCAACTTTATTTTGCTGGAAAACTAAAAATTCTGCCACAAAATTTTGAATATCAGATTTAAGGCTATCCCAAAAAAATTCTTTCTTCACCCTGTGGTAAGTTTTTAAAAATCCCGAGTGTCCTTCTAAAGGAGAAGTGTGCAATTCCAAAAGAATTTTTTGTTTTAGTTGGGAATTATTACAAAGATAGAAGTGATCTTTGTACCATAAGGAATCATTTTTCCAACTAAATGTATCAGATGTACTAGGATCTTGCTGCAACTTTTGAATGAGTGTCCACACTTATTCTTCCTTCTTCCATTCATCCCTTGATTCATTTATCCAATCTGATTGGATAATAGATATGGCACAAAGCAATGCTTCCACCTCTTCATCATTTCTTGAGAGTGCTTCTGCAACATCATTTAGCTTCCCTTTTTTGTAGATGATTTCAAAGTCATGACCCAACATCTTTGTGACCTATTTTTGTTGCTCTTTTGAAGATAGTCTTTGTTCCAAAAGGTGTTTAAGACTATCATGATCAGTTTTTACCTTGAAGTGTCTTCCCATTAGGTAAGGTCACCATTTATTTAATGCATGTAGTATTGCCAACATTTCCTTCTCAAAAATAGATTTCTGTAAATACTTTCCTTTGATTGATTGATTTTCAAAATCAATGGGTCTTCCTTCTAACATTAAAACCGCACCAATTCAATTTCCTAAGGCATCACATTCCATAATAAAGGTTTTTGTGAAGTCTGGCGTAGCTAAGACCGGTGCTAGGCACATTCCCTCTTTAAGATGTTCAAAGGCCTTAGTTTATTCGGGAGTCCATGAAAATGTATCTTTATTCAATAATGTTGTTAGGTGTGCTTCTATTCTCCCATAATTATTAACAAACTTTCGATAATACCTTGTTAACCCGAGAAATCCTTGCAACTAATTTATGGTTGTGGGGAATTTCCATTTCTTAATGGATTTAATTTTGTTAGGGTCTACCTTAACACCCTCGTGAGATACAATATGACCCAGATATTGCACCTCTTGTAATCCAAAGAAAAATTTGGAGTTTGTTTCATATAATTGTTTCTCCTCCAATAGTTTGATCACCCTTTCAACATGTTGAACATGATCCTTCCAATACCTGTTGTAGATTAGTATATCATCAAACAATACTAACACAAATTTTCTAAGGAAGGGTTTGAAAATGGAATTCAGCAACCCTTGAAATGTAGAAGGTGCATTGGTAAGGCCAAAAGGCATGACCAAAAATTCATAATGACCCTCATGAGTTTGAAATGCTATTTTTGGAATATCTTCAGTCTTCATTCTAATTTGATGATATCCTGAACGAATATCCAACTTGGTAAAATAAATTGCTCCATGCAATTCATCCAATAATTCAGCAATCACAGGAATGGTAAATTTATCTTTAATAGTGAGCTTATTGAGCTCCCTATAATCCGGACACGTGCACCATGATCCATCCTTCTTGTGCACCAATACTACTGGAGAAGAGGAAGAACTTTGAATAGGTTGAATTATACCAGCCTCCAACATTTCTACAATCATATGTTCAATTTCGCTCTTTTTGACATATGGATATCTGTAAGGCCTGATGTTTGGAGGAACAATTCCTGGAATCAAATAAATAACATGATAATGATCACGAATAGGTGGGAGTACTTTGGGAGTTTCAAACACCTTGAAATGATTTTCCAAGAATTTTTGGAGATCTAGAGAAATAAATGATTTTGATGTCGGAACTTTTAGTGAGCACAATTGGGCAATTACGCCTCATTGTTCTTTCTTCAGAAGCTTTGTCATGACATTAGAGCTTATTATCTTTCCCGGATTCCCTACGATACCCCATAATTCGACTTCCTTTCCTTCCGAAAAAAATTTGAAGAAAAGTTCGTGAAAAGTAAAAGCCACAGTCCCCAAATAATCTTCATTAGATCATCATTTGTTGTCACCATGACCTTTGATCCGATTTTGAGTAAAATGCTTCCAAAATTTGGAGTCATATCGCTGATACGTTCAAGAGAAGTCCTATCTATAAAATCCAAACATCTTCTACTTATTTGGCCCTCTCTGAATCGATGATGTGGGAATAATTATGGCCCTCCTTCAATGGATCACTTCCTATTGAATTTGACTCATTACCCAAGAAGGTGGTCTAGAAACTCATTCCTCAGTACCTTGGATCTTGCATGCCTCAATAGCAAGTTATTCGTGTTCGATGATAGGTTCACCTCATTGGCTTTCGTTCGAATAATTCTGCAAGTGTTCGAATTCAATTCATTTATTCACACTTGTATAAGATTGTGTTGTCGTACCTTGAGTATCATCATCAATATTGGTGGTTCCTCTCACACCTGTTAACGATTTACCTCATTGATCACTAATCAAGTTGTTTCTACCATGTTGGACATATGCACATCTATTCACATGGCTATATTCGTATAGTGGATAGATCGAGATAAAGACAAAGACCCTGGATCAAATTTTTTATTATCCAGGCTGCGTGGAGTTATTGAGTATTCATGACTGTATACGTGAACCTTTCTATACATATGGCTACGACCATACCATGGATCCATTTCCATGGTCCCTTTTAGATGGATGGCTACGTCCATACTGTGGATTCATGTGTTATTTTATTCTTATTCAAAGATATGTTATTAGGAATGTTTATATCAAATATGTTACATAGTAATTTGTCACCATGCTCATTTCTCATCCTTGATCCTGAAATTCCCCATGACAGATCCTATGTAATGTTTCCACCATGAAGAAATATGTTATAGACATCCCTTAAAGATCCAAAGAAAACTGCCTTGGAATATTACTAAAGAAACTTGGTCAAAATCCTAGTTTCCTAGGTTATCATGTTTCCTGGTGTCATGCTCATGTTGATGTCATATTCATAGTTATGGCTTAGTGCTTCCAACGCCCTTATTTCTTGGAAAACTGTGTTTTTCCCTTTTTGGCAATGTTTCCTCAAATGGAGGAGAAGCTTCAACCTATATAAGTTCCAGGGTAGCGAGTTGGTTGTTAAATAATGATGATAGAGTTGAGCTCTCTGATTTTAGAGATTTGATATCATCCATGGGGGGTTTATCCCTTAGAAAGCGGGCCTTCCTCCTCCTTTCATGGGCTCCCAACCTCTTCTCCCCTCCTATAAACTCATATCCCTCATTCTCATAATGTTAGCTTGGTTGGTCATTATCAGGCTAGTCTGAACTCTCGTTCCCTTTTCATCCTCGCATTATGATAATGCCTAAGTGTTTGGGAGAAAGAATTCTTTAGAGCTTTGGTGAAGGACTTAGATTTTCACCAAAGGAGGCTTCCAACATCAAGGCCTAGGTTGTAAGCTCTTTCTTTTATATTTATCAATAAAACATCTGATGTTTGCTTTCTATATTTATCTAATTGTTTATGCAAATATTCTGGTACTCCTTGATCTGCTAGATAGCTAAAAAAATTGAATGGTAGAAATAATAATAGATCCTATTGTATTTAGAGTTCAATAAATCTAGGGTGGGATGTCAAAGAGTTGAGAAAAAACCTTATTGAGTTTCCCAATAGTTTATACACTGATGATCATGGGTCGGTCCAAAGAACAAGAATCTTGAATGTATATGAGAACCCCCGATGGAATGATCTTTATTATTTTATCTTTGAAGTCTTTCATTTGGTTCTGCATGTTTATTTTAGGGCATGATGCTTGGATTGCTTCCTGGATATGATATTAGACCTACCCTTTTTCCCTGTTTGATTATGATTGCTTATTTGATCTGACTGATGATCGACGATTCTCTTTGGATTGGAGTTTTCATTGTGAAGAGTGACTCGTTTGTGATTATTATGTATTGGATTACGTTTGTTGTTTCCTCTTGACCATCTGTAGGTATTCGTGTACCATAAATAGTGGGATAGGGCCTAAAAGGACCATGGATCAAGGTCATCATTAATATATTTAGACGTAGCATTGGGAAAAGGTTACTTCTATCTCTTTTCTTGTCACGTTGTAAATGTTAGTTAAGAGAGATTTGCATTAGAAAGTATCTCGTGTTGCTAGACCCACTTTAGGGCTAGAGAGATCACTTCTATCTGCAGACAGGATTTATCTTGACAACAAAATTGGTGACTCCACTAGGGAGCTTAGCCTCTTAACCTTCCTTCCCTAGACTGATATTGGATCAGTTTGACCGATTACTAAAATCTAAGCTTGCTTAGGACTTTGTTAGTTTGTGTAGGGTTTGATATACTTTTCACTATGTTAGGTCTAGTGTTTATGTGAAACCCCTTTTTTTTCCTTATTTTTAGTGACCAACACGCTTTCTGTTTACATAGTAGCACTGGAAGCACTATTCTATATAGTACAATCGTGCTAATTTTCCTTTCAGCACCCTTCTTCTTATCACATAAGTGCTAATCTCAGACCTAAAAAAAATTGGGGTTTCCCCTTGATTTTCTAGTGTGTCCTGGCCCCTAAAGGATGTCTATAGAATATCAATGACCCCCTTGATGTGTGTTTGACTTACTTGTTTTCTCTGAGCAAGTGTTTTTTGTCTCTTTTATTTGTTTGTAAGTTGGCATATTTTCACCATTTCAAACACCTTTTCTCGCATTGTTCTTGACTTTATTTGAAGTGAATTGTCGTATGCTCTGGTCACTACTACATCTATGATATTTCCTTTGATTTAGTTTCAAACATCGAATCAAAATTTGTTTGATCCATAAGTCTAGAAGAGTGTTTCCTTTGTCCAAATTCAAAAGGAGCTTGAAAGTGATTTTCATTTTACTTTTGATTTGGCTTGTCTTCATCATTTTGAAAAGAGGAGAGAAAAGCATTTCATTCGTGTGTTTTAAAGTGATGTTTATTTCTGTTCGATTGAAAGAAAAGTGAAAGGATTGTTTTTGAATTTCTTCTTTCATTCATTTTTTTTTCTTTTGATTTCATTTCAAATTTAAAAACAAAAAAATATCATTTGTGCATCTCAAGTGAAAAGGAGAAGTATTTTCGTTTTTTCAATAAGTTGCATTTGTTTGGGAAAAGGTAATTCGTTTGAAAATAATTGCATTTCGTAGCTTTGAGCTAGTTTGGGGGGCATTATTGTTGTTGCATTAATTTCAATTTTTCTTGTATCTCTTTCCTAAATAGTTTAGGATTCATCGAAATGGAAATTTTTTCTTTTTGCATTTAGCTTGCACCATAAGATTCAAGTGACATAGATTTTGAGACAAAACTGAAACTTAACTCAAGATAAACATTAAAATTCACTCAATTTACATTAAGGAGAATTTGGAACTAACGAGAAAATTTAGTGATCTAGGCCAGAGATGTGTTTCGACGTCGTTAAATGTAGGAGTTGTCGCTAACGGTCTGCGTTACAACCCAAGGGTGATATCTCGTCCCACATATGGAAGTATATTGATGTATGACAATTATATTTGGGCCGCTCTCATCGAACGGTTACACATTAGACAAAATTACTACAAAATGGATTCCCATGTACCATTGAGTATATTGTGAGAGACACCATTAGGTTCAAGCCTACCATAGGTAACCGAGTCGACCGCCTTGTAAGTGTGATACACCGAACACAACATTTGGGGGGATCGGCTATAGTACATTAAGTCCTTGGTCATTTTTTCTATCATTTATCACCAAGGTGTATATTACAGTTCACGAATACTTGGTAAATCTTTATGCCTAGCACACCCTTTTTAATTCTAAAAGTAATTTCCCACGAAAAAATCTCACCCGTGTAGTTCTCTTGCCTCATCACTGCTTGGTAAATTGTGATTTTTTTCACCTCTTTCTTCTTTGATATTTATTTGAAAGTTCATCGTGGCGGAATCATTGAATTCACCTCGTCTCTCCTCTAACGGATCCTAGGGACCTCCTCCATAGGTCCCTCAGTTTCCAGTTGGGCCCCTTGAAGTGAAAGGTGTTGAACTCAAGATTGTCATTAGTGTCTAACCTATTTCATCTTGACCACCACCTGACGAGTTTCCTTGGAAAACATAAAAAGTTTCTAAGCTGGAAATCCCCGAACCATTTGGATAGTTCATGGTATTTCCTAAAAATCTACTCTTTAATGTGATTGTGGTCTCGCCTCAACAAGCTTACAACACTTTTTATCAATCCAGAAGTCCCTTTCGCGCTTCTCCAATAGAATCTCGCTCTACTGTCCATCTGTTATTTCTTGACGAAATGGCATCCAATGCTAATGATGTTCCATTCATGAGTGCTCCTTAGAGCACTCTTTAGGAAACCACTGCCACCTACACCGCGAAAGGTGATTCTTTTGTGTTTCCCTTTGAAAGTGAACTTTTCAACTCGACACTTCACGATTTAGGCAGTGGGACTGAAATACATTTCAGTCAGGTTGCGTCCATGCTTCCACATCGTTATACCTCTTTTGGAAACCTTATTTCTGGAGCTTCCGGTGCTACACCTTTATTCCTAGATGATGTTTGGTCAACAAGAATTTATCCATCTTCTGGCCCATTCATTTCGAATGTGGCTATCATGTCTCAATGTTTTGTTTGACCTACAGTCACTACTGGTTAAATGAATGTTTCGATCAAATCCTCTATCCCCTACTTGCCATCCACAATTGCCACAGTTCCACGTCTGGGTGGAAAGTCTACAGTTTCATCCGTGCTTGGGGGGCAGTCTAACCCTATTTACGTACCTCCCCTATTGGGTGGAAAGAATCTGAATTCTGAACCTATTCCTGGGTAGGAAAACATCACATTGAGTATTCTTAGGTTCAACAACCCCTTCAGTAACCGAACATATCGTATTCGTATGTTCAACAACCTAACATCCCTTATTTTCAACAACTGAATGTACAATATTAGTATGTTCCTCTACCAAACGTTTCTCAGCAGTATGTCCAGCAACCCTAGCTTTCCATGAGTGTTGTTGTGACTAGCCCTTAGTTTGGTTCTTACACCCAAGCTAGTCTAAATCTCATTCTAGATCAATCTGGTCCTCTCCCCAATAAGTATGATACTCAATACCAGCCATTTCCTCAAGGTCAGTACCAACAACCCCAGTTTGGGTTTTATGAAACCAACTCCAGAAATAGAAGAAAAGAGAGATCAATGCCTTATAAATCAACCATTTCGACAGGGAAACCTCCTTTACATTACATAAATGAACAATTCTTGGATGATTCAAATGACAAAATCTCATTTCTATATATAGGATTCCATAGGGTCATAATATAGTCCTAGCTGACCTAACATAAATAGTGTAAGGGCACAAGAGTAACAATAGTGGGGTTTTATGGGGCACAATAATAACAATATGGGGACTACAAGGGTACAAAAATAACCATAAGGGGGCTACACTAACAACAATAAGAGACTACACTAGTAATATAGGGATGTAACATGCCCCTCTCCTTCAAAAAAATGTTGTCCTCAATGCTTGAGTAGCTCTGGATGCTTATGTATGAAATTCTCATCCTCCCATGTGGAATCTTCAGTGGGTAAGTTATTCCACTTGATGAGATACTCTGAAATTGATATATTTCATAGCTGTCGAGTTCTTGTTTCTGTGACTACTTCAGGTTCCAATATGATTTTTCCTTCCTCATCAAGTTATGGAAATATTGTTTGAACTTGAATTTTGTCACCTATAACCTTCTTTAAGCATGAAACGTGGAAAACTAGGTGCACACAAGAAGAAGCATGAAGCTCCAATTTGTATGCCATAGTACCAATATTTTGCTACACCTTGTAAGGACCATAGTACTTTGGCGATAATTTATTACACTTCTTAGCTTGCTTAAGGGACATTTGTTTGTATAGTTGTAGCCGTAAAAATACCTAGTATCCCACATCATAAATTCTCTCGTTTTGATTTTTATCTGCGTATTGTTTCATTTGATTTTGTGCCAAATTTAGGTTATCCTTTAAGAGTTGGAGAACTTGTTGATCCTCGATGTGATCTTCCACTGCTTGAACCTTAGAATTTTCTCTTAAAGATGATGTCATGGATGGTGGATGATATCCATAAAGTGCCATAAATGGGGTCATTTTTTCTGTAGGATGGAAGGAAGTGTTATACCACCATTGAGCCAGAGGTAGCCACTTGACCCATTGTGTTTGTTTATCAGATAAAAAAATTCAAAGATATCCTTCCAAAAAAAAATTTCACTATCTCAGTTTTCCCATTGGATTCAAGATGATAAGATGAGTTATGGGCTAGTTGAGTACCCAAACAAGAAAATAATTCCATACAAAAATTTCCAGTGAAAATGGAATCTCTATCGCTTACAAGAATCTTTGGGTTTCCATGTAGCTTTTGAATTGTTTCCATAAATGCAGTAGCAACTGTGCTTGCTTTAAATGGATGAGATAATGCACAAAAATGTGCATAATTGGTAAGTATATCAACTACCACCATGATGACACTCTTTCCTTAAGACTTAGGCAAACCTGTGATAAAATCCATTGAAATATCCTCTGAACGTTGACTTGGAATGAGTAAAGGTTGTAGCAGACCAGGGGTCTTAATTGTCTCAACATTATTTTGCTGGCAAACCAAACATTCTGCCAAAAACTTTTGAATATCAAATTTAAGGTCATCCCGAAAAAATTATTTCTTCACCCTGTGGTAAGTTTTTAAAATTCCCGAGTGCCCTCCTACGGGAGAGGTGTGTAATTCAAAAATAATATTTTATTTTATTTGGGAATTCTTACAAAGATATAAATGATATTTGTACTACGAGGAATCATTTTTCCAACTAAATGTATAAGATGTACTGGGTTCTTGCTGCAAATTTTGAATGAGTGTCCACACTTCTTCATCATTCTTCCATTCCTCCCTTTCTTAGGTTATATAATATGGTTGGATAATATAAATGGCAAAAAGCAATGCTTCCACCTCCTCATCCTTTCTTGAGATTGCATCTGCAACAACATTTAGCTTCCATTTTTTGTATATGATTTCAAAATCATAACCCAACATCTTTGTGACCCATTTTTGTTGTTCTTCTGAAGATATAATTTGTTCCAAAAAGTATTTAAGGCTATCATGATCAATTTTTATCTTGAAGTGTCTTCCCGTTAGGTAAGGTCTCCATTTCTTTAATGCATGTAGTATTGCCAACATTTCCTTCTCGTAAATAGATTTCTGTAAATACTTTCCTTTGATTGGATGACTTTCAAAAGTAATGGGTATTCCTTCTTGCATTAAAACAACACCAATTCCATTTCCCAAGGAACCACATTCCATAATAAATATTTTTGTGGAGTCTGGCATAGCTAAGATCGGTGCTAGGAAAATTGCCTCTTTAAGATGTTCAAAGGCCTTAATTGCTTCAGGAGTCCATGAAAATGCATCTTTCTTCAATATTGTTGTTAGAGGTGTTGTTATTCTCCCATAATTCTTAACAAACTTGCAATAATACCCTGTTAACTCGAGAAATCCTCGCAACTAATTTATGGCTGTGGTGACTTTCCATTCCTTAATGGCTTTAATTTTGTTAGGGTATACCTGATCACCCTTCTGAGATAGAATATGACCGATATATTCCACCTCTTTTACTCCAAAGATACATTTGGAGGTTTTTTCATATAATTGTTTCTCCTTTGATAGTTTGAGCATCCTGTCAACATGTCGAACATGATCCTTCCAAGACCCGTTGTATATTAGAATATCACAAAAAAATTTAACACAAATTTTCTAAGGAAGGGTTTAAAAATGGAATTCATCAACCCTTGAAATGTAGAAGGTGCATTGGTAAGGCCAAAAGGCATGACCAAAAATTCATAATGACCCTCATGAGTTCGAAATGTTGTTTTCGGAATTTCTTCAATCTTCATTCTAATTTGATGATATCCTAAAGGAAGATCCAACTTGGTAAAATAAATTTCTCCATGTAATTCACCCAATAATTCATCAATCACATGAATGAGAAATTTATCTTTAATAGTGAGATTATTGAACTCCCTATAATATGGACACATTCGCCATGATCCATCCTTGTGCACCAATACTACTAGAGCAGAGGAAGAACTTTGACTTGGTTGAATTATACCAGCCTCTAACATTTTTTCAATCATACGTTCAATTTCGCTCTTTTGGACATAAGGATATTTGTAAGGCCTGATGTTTGGAGGAACACTTCCTGGAATCAAATGAGTAGCATGATCATGATCATGAATAGGTGGGATTCCTTTTGGAGTTTCAAACACCTTGGACTGATTGTCCTAGAATTTTTGGAGATCTGTCGAAATAGATGATTTTCATGTTGGAACTTCTAGTGAGCATAATTGTGAAATTACGCCTCATTGTTCTTTATTCAGAAGTATCATGACATTAGAGATTATTATCTTTCCCGGCTTCCCTGTGATACCCCATAATTCAACTTCCTTTCCTTCCGAAAAATATTTCAAGAAAAGTTCTTGAAAATTAAAAGCTATCGTCCCCAAAGATTGTAACCATTGTACTCCTAGTACAAAATCATCACCTCCCATTGGAATGGAAAGCATTGGACTATTCAATACATCTTCCCCCACGGTTAGCTTAATATTATGGCATTTTCCAGAGAAATTTATAGTCCCTCAATTTACAACCGTCACTTGACACTCTGGTGCTGGGTATAGGAAGAAATTCAATTCATTGGCTACCTTACAATGAATAAAATTATGGGTACTACCTGAATCAATCAACACTATTAAATTTTTCTTCTTGATATGTCCTTCTATCTTAAGAGTTTGAGGAGTATTAATTCCTGGCAATGCATCACAAGATATGGTTGGAATCATTTCTTCTTTCTCTAGGGTTGGTTCTTGGTGTAGATCCTCTTCTTTTGAAGTTTCATGTTCACTTTCTTCCTCCTCTTCACAATATATGTAAAATAATTGATTCTCAGCAAAGTTATGACCTTTAGTGTATTTTCTATCACAACTGTAGGAAATCCCCTTTGCACTTTTTTCTTCCAATTGTTGTGGTGTCAACCTTGTAGGTTGCGGAAGTCTAGGAGTAGCAACACTTCCATATTTATATATGTGAGTGGTAGGCTTCCTTGCTGCCATAAATTTACTTTCATTTTTTCTTGCCAACCTGAATGCCTTCTCCAATGAATCGGGTTCCCAAAGGCGAAAATCATGTTGGATGTTATCCTTTAAAGTCCCTATGAAGACATCAATCCTATGTTCCTCTGGAATATCAGTTACCCTTATATTAAATTTTTGAAAGTCCTGAATGTGCTCCACAATTGAACCCTTTTGTTTGAGATTTATAAATTTTCTAAAGAAGATGTTGCTCTTTGTATCCTCATAATGTTCTATAATTTCCTCCGTAAAAATTGACAAAGTGACAATTTTTTTATGAGAGAAAAGCCATCGATACCATACAAATGTATTTTTCTCTAAATGTAAAGTTGCAATGCGTACCTTTTGTGTGCTTTGCACATTATGGAGATCAAAATATTGCTCCATATGTAGTATCCATGTTACAGGATCCTTGCCGTCAAACTTCCTCATATCGATCTTTGGAATATGGTGAGTCTTCAATCCAACATTAGATTTTATGAAATCACAATTGACATTTATTTTGTTCTCATCATGAGTTTCCTGTACTACCTTTTCACCATTGGGAATCATTTTTTGTATCAAATTTGTCAAACCTTCCTTCAAGCCTTCCATGTCTACTTTTAGATCATTTTTCATGTCTTCCATGTTGTCTTTCATTTTTTTATCTATGTCATCCATCTTAGCTTCCATGCCATCCAACTTAGCTTCCATGCCATTCTTCAAACCATCCATCTTAGCTTCCATGCCTTTCCTCAAACCATCCATATTAGCTTCCATTCCTTTCTTCAAACCATCCATCATAGCTTCCATGCACTTCTTCAAAAGTTCCATTTTATTTTTTGTTTCTCTTTGTGAGAGCAAAATTTGGTGCACCTTGTCTTATAATTTTGATATATTATGTTGCACTTCTTCCTCTTCATGAGACATAGTAGAGCCTGTAGAGGGCTTAATTCATGTTGAATTCTTTTTAGGGGCCATTTTATAACTCGATATTGATATATATGCTTCAATATTCTCTTAGAATCACTTCAAATTGATTTCTCAAACAAGACTTATGCAATTTGAAAAAAAACATACACACCTTTTTCTTTCTTTTGAGGAGTTCGATATTAAAACTAATGTATCTATGGAATTTTGGATCCCCAATATGTTATCTTCGGTCCTTTAGTAGCCCTCTGAATCTTATTTCCAATGCCATAGGTTTGACCTAATTTGGATTCTTTAGGGAAAATTTATGCTTAATCTCCTGCAATGACCTAATTATAGACAGGTTTAGTAGAGAAAACTTGTATGGTGTGCCACATGTCACTTTTTCCTCCTTCAGCTCTAAAGTCAATACACAGTAAACTAAATTCCATGTACTTTAGACCACTTTTTACATAATTCCAATCCGATTCTCAGAGAGAGAGTTATGATGATTTTCCCAAGGTCACCTCTTTGAGATGAAATTTAGGATCTCGCACAAACCCTAAATTCCACAAATCATATCTCTGAAAAATTTTGCAAACCAAGATCTAAATTTTTTACACGAAATTCATCAGGATTTATTCATAAATGGGTTTTTTTGTTAGCTTCTGAACCTTCGTAGAAAATAGTTTATAACAAAAAATTCCACGATGACCTGTTTGAAGCAGTGAAGCCCTAGAATCCAAAGCTTTGATACCAAATGTTATGAAACCAACTCCAAAAATAGAAGAAAAGAGAGATCAATGCCTTAGAAATCGGCCACTTCGAGGGGACAACCTCCATTATATTACATAAATGAAAAATTCTTGGATGATTCAAATGAAAAAACCTCCTTTCTATATATAGGAGTCCATGGGGTCACAATATAATCCTAGCCAACCTAACAATAATAATGTAAGGGTACAACAATAACAATAGTGGGGTTTTATGGGGCACAATAATAACAATATGGGGACTACATAGGTACAACAATAACAATAAGGGGGCTACACTAACAATAATAAGGGACTACACTAGTAATATAGGGACCTAACAATGGGCCTTGGCCTAGTGCTCAATATCAGTAGATTCATCAGTACAAACAGGCCCAATCAAGACCTTAGGCTAGACCTTATGTTAATCAAGGACCACAAGCTGGACCCTATGTTCATCAGAGATCACAAACTGGACCTCATGTTTAGCAAGGACCTCACCCTGGACCATACATCCAGCAAGGTCCACAACCTCAAATGCTGTAGGGGTATTATCAACAACCCCAACAAGGTCCCTATGTTTGAAAGTGCCTACAACAAGGTCCTTAGCAGCCATGGGAGAAATATGCATATCCAAGACATAATATACCCTATTGGGGGGAAAATCCATATCAACTAGGTTGGAACCCATGATGCTTTTCTCCTCATCATCCACACTTTCCATTCCTGGCTACGTTGGAATTGTCGGATGTGTCAAAGCTTTAAAATGACCCCATCCAACATCAATTGCATTGGCCACTAATTCAAACTAAAATCCCAGGAGTTTGTTCTAAATTTGAAGGAAAATCTGGGGAAGACCCCCAAACCAATGTTATGATGTATCACTTATGGTGCTCTTATAATTCTTGAGTCGACAATTCTATTTGTCTTCGTATTTTCTAGCGTACTTTGACCGGTACCATGACCAAGTGGTATATTGAACTCTGTCGAGAAATTTTCTTCGATTTTAATTCCTTGGCTATGGATTTCCTTACTCATTTCCCGTTACCTATCTAGTATGAAACTAACATCCACCTTCTCACCTCATTGAAGCAGTCAACTGCTACTCACATTTCGGATCACATTCATGAATGGAGACGTCACTTTCACCTCATAAAATTTGAGATCCCCGATCAGTTGTTGATTGAATGGTTTATGAAATCCTTTGTTCCCAATATTGCTAAAGATCTTGCCATGGGTGGGTGTGTCATGGAAGAGAAAGTCATAACCAGAGCTCAATACTTGGATCTAGTTTATTCCTAATATGGGACTCTATATGAGTTATTTCTTGACATGCCATGACCTTCAACTAATCCTGCATCATCTCAGTCTCCTCCTATGCCTCCGATGGATGGTGTTATTGGGACAGTGGCTCATATTGATAGTAGTGCACCAAAAAAAAATTCCAAGTCGAAATACACTACTGCTGCTGCTCCCCTGCTCCTTCGAGTAACTAGAAGAATCATGGTAAAACCTCTGAGGTAAATGATGTTCAATATACCACGATAGATAAATCCTTGAAAGGTAAGAAAAAGGGTAAATGAAATTCCAAATATGACAACCATAAATAGGATTCGAAGAATTCATTTGCTGACGATTCTTCAACACGTAAGACCAAATATCCTTGTTTAATATGTGATGATGATTATTAAACCAAGGGTTTCACTCGGCGTGCTGAAGTTTCCCGTCTACTGAAAGGCGCACCCAGGACTCCAGATTTTTTGAAAGAACCTTTCATTCTCAGTAGATTCAAATGGTAGATCAAGCTCAATCATCTAGAATCTCTCAGGTTTTCATGGCTAGAACAGAACCCATCGCCATTAATACGAGATCGAAAGACTACCCAAATCCATCCAAGGCTCCTATGGAATCGAAAGTTACAGATCACCCTTCCTCTTCCATACCCCCTACCTCTGGTTCTCTCTATATTGAGAGACCTAATAGTGACTCCATCATTCGACCACCCCCAAAAGGTGTTCTTCAGAAATTTTCCTATAATGCAAATGCGAGAGTTGCAAACCACTACAATATTGTAGAGGATTTAGCTCAAGCACCTTTGATGATGTCGAACGTGGAGGTCCTTCAGTCGTGTCAATCACAACGGAAGGCACTGCTATCCACCATTGGAGGGATTGATCCCATAGATTCTAATATTATTAATTTTTATCTCCAAAATTTCATTGCACGCATCCCATCTAAGTTGGATTTTCTAATTCAAATTACTACCATGGGAAATAATATTCATCAGACTGTCGTTGATGAAGGCACTTTGACCTGCATCATGTATGTCGCATGCTAGAAATCCATTGGCTCTCCCCCATTGATTCAATCCCCAAATACCTAGGAATATTTCGATGGTAAAGGTTTTCGTTAGTTCGGTATTCTAAAAGCATTACCCATCCTGTTGGAGGGGAAAACAGTAACCTTGGAAGTGGAAGTGGTGGATGCCAACCTGAACTATAATCTCCTTCTTGGATGTAGTTGGACGAATGATATGGTTTGTGTGGTCTCCACCCTTTTTTGTATCCTTCGTTTCCTCATCAAGGAAAGATTGTGATTGTCGATCAGTTGGCTTTATTCTCCTCTGATTCTTCAATAGGTAACATTTCGTATGTTGGGAAGACCACTACCCCATATGAGAACATCGGGTCGGGTCTATTCAATGACTTGTCCCTTATGGGAATTTTTCTGCTCCCACATCCAAATTTCACCTCCGTCATTATGATCTTATCTAGTCATGATCCATGGGTTGTTCCCAATCCTAACCAGGTCAAGAGTTTTTGTGATGTTATGCCTCTAAGCCCGGATGAGAAAATGTATCAAGCTATTCTCATGACTTCTAAGGTTTCATCCGAGACCAATGATCTTTTGGTTTCCTCTCTGGAAACTTATGGGTAGTCTCCCTAGTTTGGTTCTTGGGAATATGATGATCCCTTGAATGAGACTTTCCCAACCGACGAAATTATCGTGGAGTCAATGTGTCTCAAAGAAATTCCATGGGATGATGGACATCATCGTTCCTCGTTTCTCCCAATCCTAGGTGACATCTCTGCCTATCTGGAATCCCATGTTTCATCTGTACCAATTGACCCATTTTAGAATCCGACCTTGATTCATGAAGTGTTGTTCAAAGGGAACATGGGAAATCTCACTCCAATCATTCCAATCAACATCTCTATGATTGTCAATAATGTCTTTTTCCAAGTTTCTTGTTCTCCCCATGAGCTCAACATTTACATTTCTTTCCTCAAAAACCATGACCCTCCCACTTACTTTGACCATTTTCTCACCATTTGGTCCATTGCCCATGGGGCCATTATTTCAATGCTTTGTAACACTTACTCGGTCAAGGGGCATGGGCACTTCACTGCTGCTATGATTTTTCTCACAAAATTGGCCAAGGTAATGCCTACATGCAACGTCAAAAATATAAATAGGCGTTTATTTCTGTTAATCATGATGGAAATCAACCATATAAGTTAATCATTGAACTCCATCTGAGAAAATATTACACTTAATCATAAGTGTGATACTTTGTACATTAGTGTTTTATTCATTAGTGTGCTTTCAGTTGATTTTTGGTGTGATTGTTTGCTTTGTAGACATGTTTCCTCTACTCACCTTGTGTTCCACTTGGTTTGCATATGTCTTCGAATAATTACATTATTTTTGTTGATAGCGCTTTTTATAGCACACAGAACCTGTCTTCCATAGCTTGGGCTCTCTTTTCCCCTAATGGAAAGTTGATTAATTTACAAGGTATTTGTTTGGGTCGAAAAACTAAAAATACTTCTGAATATAGTGCATTATTCGAGCTATTATCGGATTCCATTGATCTCAGGAATAGATATTTGGTTTTTAAGTTAGACTCACAACTTGTCGTGTTACCGTAATTAAATACCCATTATTATGTGTGAAATCCTAAAATTTTGCGTATGTATTTGTGTGTTCAGTTGTTGGAAAGATATTTGATTTTATCATATATCAACATATTCCAAGACGTTTAAAAACATTAACAGATACATTAGCAAATCATGTATTAGATAGACATTTGCGCAATATGTAAAAAAACCAAGATATCATCATACACACATAGCTGTAGAAACATGCATATATATATATATATCACGTTTCTCAAGTGTGTTACATCCAAAATCTCAAAAAATATGTGTTTTGTTACAAAAATGGCTCGCCGAGCCTACATCAGTACAAAAAATATAAACACAAGGCTACTATCTACCCACATGGTGCCCATGATAGCAGGTGACTGCTCGAATCACTCGCCAGAGTAACTGACGTAGTCTACCGAGCCCCTATTTGTATGCCACTAGAGTCATAGAGGAATCTCATCAAAGGTATAATATTCTGGAATGCCTCTCGTAAGTCCAACCAAGTTCCACTCTAACTCGGATAGTGTATTTACTCCCTCCTCATAAGGAGTGTCCTCTACCAAGCGAGCTACCCTCCACGCAATCGGTGACATACCGGGTGGCCTCTAAGGACCCATATCTGTAAAACATCATAGCTCCATGTTTTAGAATACATAACAAAAAATTCAAAAAGTTAAAAATGTTAAAAAGACAATTTTTACTTGCATCGGTCCACTGTGTGCCTAGTGGAATGGGTAAATCTGGATGTCATATGAAGTCGATGCCAACATATGTGTAATCCTCAACTACGATAAGTTGATGACACATCCAACTGAAAAAGGTTGTCGGGAAATGCATCTGTTGGCCCCCACCTTGTCGAGGATGATATTGCACCACCTCATCAGCCTCGGAGCCCTTAGGGCAGAGTCATGGATATCCAACCATTGGTACTGAAAAAATGGTACTCTCTCTAGGAAGGTCACTAGGATGGACCCACACCCGAATTGTTTCAATAGCCCTGCCTTGTATTTGGTCAACTAGATCTTCATATTGGCTAGTAACCCCTCTCATCAGTTAAACATCATCAGGGCCAGATATTCCACCACGTACTGGAACTCAGATTTCGTTGCCTCATGCAACGCCTGGGCTCTCACCACTTTAGTCATGCAATGAAGAATTGTTTTCAAAGGAAGCACCTTGATAGATGAAATATCTACCTTCCCGCTCTCAATTTTTCGAGCCCCAACACAGTATCTCTGGATGAGCATGTTGGTACTCTCACCCCCTGCGCGAGCTCCAAAGATTTTGATTCTCTCCCCTCTCCGAGATAAACCAGTAATGAAGTAGATTTCCATCACATCTAATTCCAACACTCGGTCCCTGATGACAAATATTTGTCGGTCCACATTCCATAAACCAATAAAATATTGGAGCAGCTCCAGCTAAGCTCTCAACCCTGATGTCTGAAATAATTTCAATAAACCATAATCATGCAATGCACTTACGCAATTTTTATCTTTCAATGCTTGGTGGTCTTCCACCTCATGGCCTCGTTCTTTCCATTCAATCGACATCTCTGAGGAAAACACCTACAAAACATGTTTAAAAGGAATTTAGGAGCTTTCACCAGAGTAATTTTGAAAATTATCCATATAAATGGGTGGATTTCATGTTTCCAAATCCTTCCCATAGCCAGTGAAACTGTCAAAATTAATTCGGTGTTGGTGGCACGCTGCCCTAACGGGCTAAATGCGACCAACGCGACCCCAATAGTTCGAAATCGCGTGAGTCGTGAACGATTTTGAGGATTTGAAATCCTCCCCCCAATATCCCTATTTCTAAAACTAAATGATAAATGAATTGAATCAAAATGAAGAGGAGGCTTATAGCCCTTACCTAACACTGACAGATCGATGAATGGTGTCCTGGATCAGCTACACTTCTAATTTGAAGTTCACAGTGAAAATGGAAAAAATGCTCTTCCTAAAGTAGAAAGGGGAAAATGAATTTACTTTTTGGTTTATTTATAGATTTTTGAAAAAATTCCACTATTATTTTATTATTTTTTCTCGATATCAGTGATGTTCACATTTTTGTCCCCGGATACGGGTGCTCCAATGGATCGTTAATGAGATGGGATAGAGGAGCAGCAAGACCTTCCGACACCTGCCCACCCAGTACACTGAGTTAAAATGCCATCTGCGCAATGGCATGCAACATTTATTCTCCACTCCTACCAAAGCCATGGGCTCAGAAAACATTAGCATTCGCTCGACTTCCACTGAGATGAATCCTACCTCCGCATGCTCTGGCTCGATTCACATCAAGGGTGCAGTTATGGAGACAGATCTGCTATGTGTGAGAAGGATGGATTTGGTGCGAGTTAGTGCTGATCTCTCGGGGGACTAGTACCAAACGCATTGGGTTAAATATCACCTGGTCTCGGCTTACATTCAGATTTGCATCAGCGTCGTTGGTTGTTTTATGCATCGATGGGAGAGGGTCTGTCAGTGGATACTGCGCTCAGTGCAGAGTGAGGCTCGCCCTCCATAGAGTGCTACGTTTCCTTCAGATCTCGGGCCATCCTCTGCTGGTTTTCTCCGCTGTCTTTGTTGCGCTCTGGTCTCTGCTTTTTCTTACAATTCCGTGGCTATGCCACTGTATGCGAAGCCGAAGAGGGAGCTCCAGGGGTTGCCCCTCTCGTGAGCATTCCAGCCCCTCTTCGGATTCCCCCTCCTATGGCAGGGGCTCGGGTCATTACCCCCGGACACGTAGTGGAAGGGGGCGCACTCAAGATTTCCGCCAGTTCTGGGGTTCCCATACGCCTCGTCCTCCTGCCTCCTCTGTTCCCACTACAGGCTCTGCACGTTTTATCTTCAATAGTTTCCTCACCCGCTCTCGGATTACAACTATTTTCTCGGTGGTTTTTCTTGAGGAAAGCCTGCATGGGGATTCCAGCTTGTAGCCTGCTGTTCCTGATACGAATACTGCCCAATTCTCGAATATCGATTTGGGAAGCGGCAGAGATCCGTTGCAGCCTTCGTCGTTCCCTGCAAGCTCTGTTCTGGATGAAGACATGCTCCCTGCTGAACTTGGACCCTCGACTTCTAAAGAGGCGCTCGCCCGTGACATGCGCGCCTCAGGCTGGTGCCGGATTGTGGAGGAGACTCTCGATGATTAGTGAGTTTGTTGTTTGGTCGTTTTTTATGTTTCTGTAGCCCAACCTATTGGGTCTTTTTCAGTACTGTTAGTTATGGAGCTTTTTGGGCACCTTTTTGTTCCTTCTGGTTCAAAGCATATAATGGAAAAATCTCACTCTGCACCCCTGTGTGGGTTATGGCAGTCTCTATCTCTGCTTCTTCCTGAAAATCCTGCCTCTAAGGCAGTAGTCTCTGACTCCAGTCTCGTTGTAATATTATCCCCTTGTTAATAGATCAGTTTTACTTAGAAAAAAAAAATATGTTCAAATTTTTGTGTAGTAATAGGAATTTCACACCATTGGTAATTATTTCTGATGTAAACGAGTTGTATTTTATCTCTTTTTCAGGCTCGGTTAACATTTACGAAAAAGAAACCCCTTGGATTCAAATTTCAGCTGTTTTATGACTCTCAAAAAATGAAAATATTGTCGAATGCTTGTCATTTCGAACTCGTTAAAGTGAATTAATTGACGTGATATCAGTATATGTTTACCCTTTTTTCAGGCTGAGATTAAATATTTACGAAAAAGGAATACCTTGATCGAACATGGTCAAGAGGTTCTCTCTGGCATTGTTTTCTACCTTTTCGGACTTAAGAGACGACTTACGAAAAGGGACATGATGGAATTTTCTTTTTGTTTGTTTTCAAAATCCTTAAACATGAAAATTCATCGAGTTACCCTTTTGTTGTACTCGTTAAATATTAAACATTGAAAGACTTGTCACCATGATGAGAACAAGTTCCTCCTTCCTAGGGCTCGTTAAACTTACTAGGATGGATTCATTCGAAGAACTAACTTACATGCTCAACATATGCTATCCTCTTCATGGTGGCTATAAAAAATAAAGAGGTACTCGTTAGCAATAACGGGGGGAAAATTGAAAGTGAACATCCTATGTGTATTTTAGGAAGCTTACTGCTCTTGAACATGACACTCATTTGCAGTTTGTGTTGGGTTGGGGACACCCTACATTCGTCACTTTGCCTCCATGGGTTTGGGAAATATGTTTGCCTCTCATTTTATTACAAAATTTTTTAAAGATGGTCTCTGATCCTATTTGAGTCAAATGCTGCCACACTCTGGCGTCATGTCACCAATATGTCAAGATAAGTAATTTTTGTCAAACATCCTTTGCTTATTTGACCTCCTCTGTTACAATCTCGAATCACTCCTATCATCTTAAGATATCTATTATTTCGTGTCGATGTTGTGGGAATCATCATGGCCCTCCTTCGATGAATGACTTCATGTCGACTTCAGCGCATTATCCAAGAATGTGATTTAGAAACTTCTTCTTAGTACCTTGGAGCTTGCATGCCTCAATGGAAAGTTATTCATGTTCGATGAAATGTTCAAATCATTCGCCTTTGATCGAATGATTCTGCAAGTTTTCAACCTCAACACCTTCATTCATGCTTGTAGATTGTGTTATTGTACCTTGAGGTCTATTGTCATTATTGGTGGTCTCTCTCGTTCCTTAACGGTTTTCATCATTGACTGATAATCTAGTGGTTTCTACCATGTTCGACACCAACACATCTATTCACATGGATACATTTGTACATTGGGTTGATTGAGATCATAGTGAAGACCTTGGGTCACATCTAATTTTTGATCCAGGTTGCGGGTATTTATTGAGTATTCATTGTATACATGATCCTATCGATACGGATGGCTGCGTCTATACTGCGGATCCATTTCTATGATCTCTTTAGTTGGATGGTTGCGAGCATGCCATGGTTTCATGTGTTATTTGATTCCTAGTGTAGAGTTACGTGGTTAGGAATATTCATACCAGAGATGTCATATATTTTAATATGTTTGATTTGGTAGGTTTTCCAGAGGTGGTCTACGTTCTTCACCTTGGTTCATAAAGCATTTCAGCCATCACTCCCCATTTTGCCTTCATTATTTAGGGGCCATTTGTTACATAATAATATTTCACCATGCTCATTTCCTATCCCTGATCTTGAAATTCCCAATGAAATATCATGTGCAATGTTTCCACCATGAAGAAATATGTTATAGACATCCCTTGAAGATCCAAATAAAAATGCCTTGGAATATTACTGAAGAAACTTGGTCAAAATCCTAGTTTTCCGGGTCAGCATTTTTCTTGGTGTCATGCTCGCATTGATGTCATATTCACAGTTCTTGCTTAGTGCTACCAGCACCCTTATTTCTTGGAAAATCATGTTGATCCCTTTCTGGCAGTGTTTCCTCAAATGGAGGAGAAACTTCAACCTCTAGAAGTTCCATGGCAACGAGTCGGTTATTAAATGGTGGTGATAGAGTCAAGCTCTCTGATTGTAGAGATTTGATCTTATCCATGGGAGGTTTATCCCTTAGAAAGTGGGCCTTCCTCCTCCTTTCATGGGCTCCCAACCTCTTCTCCCTTCCTATAAATTCATATCCCTCATTCCCATAATGTTAGCTTGGCTGGTCATTTTCAGGCTAGAATAAACTCTCATTCTATTTTCATCCTCACATTGTGATAATGCCGAAGTGTTCGGGAGAAGGAATTATTTAGAGCTTCGGTGAAAGACTCATATTTTCACAAAACGAGGCCTCCAACATCAAGGCCTCGATTGTAAGCTCTTCATTTTATATTTATCAATACAACATCTGATGTTTTCTTTCTATATTTGTATAATTGTTTATGAAAATATTATGGTACTCCTTGATATGTTAGATAACTAATGCTTTTTATTATTAGGTATTGGACTATGTTTTCTATTTCCTCTTGATCATCTACAAGTATTCGTGTGCCATCAGTAGCAGGTAGCAGGCCTAAAAGGATCGTGGATCAAGGTAATGTTAGTTAAGAGATTTTTTCTAGACCCATTCTAGGGATAGAGAGACCACATCTGTTCGCAGAGGGGATTTGTCTTGACAACAAAAGATGTCATATATTTTATTGTGTTTGATTGACAGGTCTCCTGAAGGTGGTTTTCCAAATTCCTTTCCTTTCCTCGTAAATAAATTCAACTCTCACTTCTCGTTCTGCTTTCATGATTTAGGGGGCATCTATTACACAATATTTTTTCGCATTCCTTAGTCCTTATCCTAAATTTATTATTTTTTGTCGTTCATGACACAAATGTCACAAAGTGACAAAATATGTGGAAACTTATTCATCCTGGATAACATGCTTGAAATATCCCTAAAGACCTAAAAGAGAAATACCTTGAAGCCTTTCTGCAAAAGTTTGTAAAAAAACCTTAATTTGTAATCCCAATGTGGTTCTCCCCTAAATAGCCTCACGCTTGTAACCCTATCTCTAATCTGTGAAAATTTCTAGAATAATGGGAATTCAAAAGTAAAGCTACGCTAGTCCTCTTTAGGCAGGTTCTCCAAAAATGGAGCAGAATCTTCGTCCTCTAGAACTCTCGAGAATGGAAGCCTGGTACTTTTTGGTGAAGGATATGGTTGAATTATCCCATTTTGAACCTTTGATATTATCTCTAAGGATTTCCCTATTTGAGATAAGGAATTCCTTCCTCATTTGTGGATCCATAACCTCTCCATATCTGTTATATAAGAGTGCCATGCCTTCCCCAAAGGGTTAGTCTTGGTTGGTCATTGTTGGTTTCCATTCTTCTGCGTGATTGCGCCTATATGCTATCAATTTGATGAGAAAGGAGAAGAGATTGAAGAGCTTGGCTTGTACTTGGATTTCCTTTCAGAAGGAGGCCTCTGAAATCAAGGCACTAGTTGTAAGCTTCCCTTTGTTTATTCAATAATACAAAGTGTGTTTTCCTTCCTATGAACTTGTTAATATTAACTTGTTTAGTATGATGCTCCTTGATCTATCATATGGTTTACTTTGAAATATATCTATGCTATGTCTCTTTCGTTTGTCATTGTAATATATTTCTTGCAGGTATTTGACCACATAAGGTGTAGAAAGGTGTGAGCCTGGAAGCACAGGGTTCAACATCGACATCAAGAAAGTGATTGCATAGGATTGAAGTAGGTCATCTCACTCTCTCATGTTTTTTCGATGTTAAACTATGAAATGTTGCATTCTTTGTCACTGTTTTTACTAGAACCACTCATTGGTCTAGAGCGATCGCTTCTTTCCAAATAAGGGATTTCTTGTGTAACACCTTGTATATATAGTCTTCGTTTCACATAAAATAGGATGAATTGTCTTTTGAGAAGACTGACTTGTTGCATGCATTTTGACTTGGTCTTGGAGGGTTCCTTGACTCTATTTTGACACAAATAATTTTATTTTACAATATGTAACTTTCCCAAATGTGTCTTTTATACATGATAATGAGTCATAAGCCCTAGAAACTCTTAAAGGAAGCTTGACTAATAAAATGAATTCCTCTTGTGAATGAAACCCATGCCTCAATAAAACAATAATAATATTATTTTTTTCGTTAGAGAAAATCATGATTACATATGTCATTATGAAGAACGAACCTAGTTGTATATTTCAACAAAAAGTGGCCATGGGTGAGTGAAAATACTAATTAAAATGTAATATTATTACATTTTATCAAATATTTTTGGCCACACGAGCCTAAATATTACATTTTACTCAATATTTCCCTCAACCTTGCTAATTTTATAGTTGATTTTGCTTACTTACAAACTTCAAATATAATGAAAAATTACAATAAGAAGTGGACAAGTTGAGGGGGAAATATTGGGTAAAATTTAATATTATAATATTATATTTTACCCAATATAACCTAGTAAAATGTGGATGGAGGTAGGAAAAAATATTACATAAAATGTAACAAATACATTTTTCCTAATATTTCTCCCACCTCTCAACATATCAAGAAAATAGTTTTATCTTTATAGGCTACATGGATTCAAGGCCATCACTTTCTACAACGAATTATGTATCTAAATATAACGTCAAACTAAGATGGATCTAGGCTAGTTTAGTTTTCCCCTAAAATAGGTTATATTCCACATGAATACAATGGGTCAATACCATGGATTATTAAAACCATGGGCCAATATCATGGTAAATTTTATTTATATTTATTTAATTTTTATAATTTTTTTTTTCATTTTGTTATTTTATTTTATTTTCACGAAGTTAAAATATTTACATTTTATTACATTATGTTAAACATTTCCTGTAGGAATTAGATCTCCCCTAAATGAATAAATTACATAGATACCTCATATTAAAAAGTAATATATATATATATATATATATATATATATATATATATATATATATATATTTATATATATATATATATATATATATATATATATATATATATATATATATATATATATATATATATATATATATATATATATAATGTAATGTTCGTGATAACATCTGTTGGTATGCGGAAATGTTGTATTTTGACCCCCTTCCTATTAAAAAAAAAATCATTAACCTACGTTTTATCTCCATAAACCTCCTCATTCCTGAACTAGTCCAAGATTACTATCTATTCCCACACAAACTTCATATTTCACATTTAAGGTTTAATTGGTGCTTAATTAATCATTTTAAATAGATTTCATGCCTTTAATATTCCTTATAACTTATGTTTACTTTCCTAAAGTAATTGATAAGCTAAAGTATTAATCATTATATTAACTTGATCTAGTGCAGGTAGATTCCTGCATCGCCGACAACTACTCATTCTGTGATCTCTGCAACATCTCGATCACTTCACGCGGGCATATTGGTCCACGACGTCCAGTTCAGTTTCTATCATCCGAAGTTGAACTCAAGTGAAGGATAGCCAGGATGTGGTCGAGGATAAGGTAAATCATCACCTCACATATCCGCTCGTGAAAAGTAGAGTATTATACATAAAAGTGCTACATATTCTTGGGTTCAAGGAGACCTCTTTTACACTGGACCATATCTCATTATCCGTAGATGTGTAAGAGAGGAAGAAGTGTTTGATATATTAAAATATGCCCCTGAAAAACTCTACGAAGATCACTTCGCTGATAAGAGGACTTCATATAAAGTTTTACGAGCTGGCTATTTTTGACCCTCCTTGTTTAAGGATGCCAGACAATATGTCAAGCTATGTGATAGTTGTCAACGAGTGGACCAACCTAATCAAACCAATGAAATTCCTTTACGTCCTCAGGTTATGATTAAGCCTTTTGAAAAATGGGCCATTGATTTAGTAAGACCAATAAATCCAACATCATTAAATAAAAAACATTTTTTTATTTGTACATATTTTGTCACAAAATGGGTAGAAGCTAAGGCTGTTTCTTTTACTACTGAATTTTTTTTGTTTATTTTCTCTTTACTGAAATATTTACTAGATTTGGTGTGCCTAGAGATATTGTTTCTGACAATGGTCCGTAGTTTATTTCTAATATGGTATAGGGAGTGATGGAACAGTATAAAATCCGGCACATGAAATCTACACCATATCACCAGCAAGCAAATGGTCAAGTAGAGTCCACAAACAAGGTGATTGATTCCATCCTCATGAAGACAGTAAATATCCATAGAAAGGATTGGGATAAAAAATTACCAAAAGCCTTGTGAGCATACCGAACCATTTGGAGGAACAACACGGGACACACACCATATGAGTTGGTGTACAAGAAACAAGTCCTTCTGCCGATAGAGTTCTAGATCAAAACTTTCAGGACTGTAGTCCAATTAGGATTAGATCTCTCTGAAGCACAACATCAACGTCTTCTACAGTTGAATGAGTTAGATGAATTTTGAAGGGATGTTGTTCAACAGAACATGTTGGTTCAACAAAAACACAAAAAGTGGCATGATAAGTCCATCCGAAAGAAGCAGTTCCAACTAGGTGATTGACTACTCCTTTACAATTTTAGATTTAAGTATTTTAAAGGGAAATTCCATACACGTTAGATGGGACCTTATGAGGCGGTCAAAGTGTTTGATAATGGAGTGGTGGAAATTAAAAATATTTATGGATGGAATTCCGTGTTCCTGGTAAATGGGCATATATTAAAGGTGTATTTTCAGCCCCTTACTAAAGGATATTTTATGCAGCAAGCCCAACAACAATATGAAAAGGAGATGGTAGGTGGAAACATCGACCTGTTGAAGATATGATTCTTTCTTTTCCTCACATTATAAAATGAAAAAAGAAAAGAAAAATGACAAAAAAAACATAAAAAAAAATTCTTGTAATTATGAAAATCATTTGACTAACATAATTGCAAAAGGATTGACCTGAAAACCAGCATGCTGGCAAGGAGATCAAAATTTCAATAAAAAAGGAATTTTGTTTGATTTTTAGATATGTTGACTCTCACCAAGAAGAAGTAGGTTCAAATGGTAACCAAGCCCTTACTAAAGTTTGGGATAGCTAGCATGGAAATTTTTATCCAAACAACTTTCAATTCCCGCTACATTTACTTTTTGGCACCAGTGCAGGAAGATCTTGAAGGTAAAATTCTGCCTTTCTTCTATTTCCCTTTTCATAATTCCCACTATTTTTCTTTTCTTAATCCCATAATGAATTACCTTCCTCTTTCTTCTAAGAAACTATTCCTACCCTATTTCATAAAATACCTCTTTTCCCCTCGATTTTTTTTCCACATCCCACTTTCGTTTACCTCCCTTGGTAGTATTAATCTTGGAATCCCTGCTATAGTATTCCTTCCCATTCTGGAAATTACCCCTTTTCCTAATTTTTTCCCTCATGGATCGATTGTAGGATTTGATGCAATTAGATTAGAAGGCATGCGTATGAAACACCAAAGAATGGTGAATAAAACTTCTCTTGTATAATCAAGCAAAATTTTTTAGTCCAACCAAAGAACTGTGTTCTTTCAGAAATTTTTATCCCCTGTTTCTTCGATGCTACATAAATTCCTGGTGCAGGAACGTGCATGATCGATGCATGAAGGTTCAGTGCAAGCACATTGTAGTGCAGGCAGGTTCAGTGCAGGCTGGTTCGTGCAAGCACGTTGCAATGCAAGCAGGTTCTGTGCAAGCACGATTAGTGCAAGCACACGCTCGACTGTGAAAACACAGTGCAAAATTTTTTAACACAGTACATGAGCGTTTGATGAAAAATTCTTATTCGGAATTTAATTTTTATTTCTGCAGATGAATTACTACCACATTGATAGATCATAGCATTACATTATTTAAATTTTGGTTAACACTTGCTTTATCATTTACTAACTTAGGGAGAAATTATTAAAGTGCAATATATTTTAGGTTTTGAGGTCTAATCCTTTTAATGAGTACTGAAGTACATCTTATGTGAATTATGAGGAAAAGTGTGGGATAGTACAAATATTTTTAAAAAGGTCCTACATCACTTTTTTCATAATAACCTTGCCTCATAATCTGATCATCCATGACTGTTACACCGTCGCCGTAACAACCTCTACCTCCTCTAATTATCATTACCTACATGAAGCGGATTGATATGTGTGTGCATCAACCCGAAGGGATGATTTTAATGATTTTAATGATTGGATGGATGGGACTAAAAATACGATGGATGAATGGATCTCTGTCATAAAATTCTCGGCAGCCCTTTGGAATTCTTCAATGTGAAATTCTCCTAAGGCCGTAACAAATAATTGAAGCGGATTCAAAAAAATGTGGCACCTGTGAGAAACTAACCACCATCTGTGAAATAGATAGAACAAACCATGGAATATTGAAATAGTCTTGCACTATTTCAAGAATCGCGATTTCTCCCGTTTTTGCAGAAATTTGATAGGTTCGATATGGCCATGGCTCTGGAATTTGTAAAGACATTTGAGGGAGGCCGAGCTATGGTAGGCTCATTATAGTTTGAGGTCACAGAAGAATCTATATCATGAGCTACAAGATTTTCAACTACATGGGAACAATGGTTTAAAAAGGAGAGGATTGAAAAGAAGAGATAGCGCTGATTTGTGGTCGACTGAAAACTCAAAGTTGACTGGAAAAAAGGGCTTCAGTGCAGTGCCATGATTGGAAATTGGCAAGACCTCCTATATATATTACTTAATTTCTTGACCTGTGAAGGACATTATTCATCAATGTTCGTGTACCATATCCGGTTATTGTTGCATTTTGAATCAGGGAAACACATCAATTTCCCTTATTACCTGCTCCGAAGTTTAGATAAAATGGTGAAAGGAGTGATGAAAGGCGATGCGAGCTAGGTTGCATACAAACTATACCATCACGGGCTCATTGCAATCCTGGTTAAGAAAGAATTGGAGGCTAAGGAAATTACCTGTGAAGCGTTCTTGAAAGAATTTCGGGGAAGAAGTGTAGGGAAGTCGGCTAGGAAGAGTGCAAGCAAGAAAAGGAAAGAAGAGACCCCAAGCCCTGCCAAGACAAAGAGCAAGAACAAATGGGTGGAAGTAGAGGAGAAGTATGTTGAAGAAACTTCGTCCTCGACAAAAATAAAAGTGACCAAGACCTCGAACAAGAAAAGAACTGTCTCTTCGGGGACAAGTCGTGCTCGGTCGAGCTCCCCAATTTTGATTGATGAGTCACCCCAGGCTTCACCTGAAGATCACAACCTCTCGATTTTCGCAGATGTAGTAGCTAATACCATGGTGAATGAGGAAAATGCAGAGAAGGAGGAAGACATATCCTTTTCGGCCTTCCTTCATAAGTTGAAGAATAAAATAATGACATCGAGTACAAGTAGAGACACGACAGAGGGACAGAAAGATGATGAGGTGCAACACATAGAAACCCTCGACAATGTTGATGAATAGGGTACTAAAGTCCCTGATGAGTTGGATGAATAGGGTACTGAAACCCTTGATGAGTTGGATGTACAGGGTACTGAAGCCCCTGATGAATTATTTGTGAAGGGTACTGAATCCCTTGGCACAAGGGACATGGAGGATACTGAAACCCTCGTTGACATGGAAGATCCTAGAACATAAGCCCTTGGTGATTTTATGATGCAGACACTGGATGGCCAAGATAACTTTGATCTTGGAAGCGATGGTACATGCTTTGAATCCATTGCAGAAAAGGTGCTTGCACAAGATGAGCTGGACACAAAGGCCTCTACCCTCTATCTCAATAAATGGATAGTAGAATTGGAACAACAATTTCACAACTTGGAGGCATTGAACCAGGTCATGAAGGAGCAGAACTGGCAGAAGCAAGGCAAGATAGAGTTGGAAGAAGAGGTTAAACAACAGAAACGTCAAGTGAAGGTATGGAACTTTTGGGCTTCTAAATGCTACAAGCGCCTCAAGAAGGTGACCAAAAAATTTATAGAATTTCGAGGTAATATGATGAAGGTAGTGAAAGCAGGAATCAATATCCAAGTGCGGGATTGACAGATGGCTCCCTATTTTGAAGATTTTTTTGTAGCAAGTAAAGGTTGTGTGAGGACACACAATAGTTTAGGGTTGGGAGGATGTTGGTATGCCGAAATGCTCTTTTTTTACCCCCTTCCTATTACAAAATCCTAATTAGTAACCTCTTTTTTATCTCCATAAACCTCCTCATTCCTGGACTAGTCCAAGATTAATGTCTATTCCCACACAAACTTCATATTTCACGTTTAAGGTTTAATTGGTGCTTAATTAATGATTTTAAACAGAATTCCTACCTTTAATATTTCTTGTAACTTATGTTTACTTTCCTAAAGTACTTGATAAGCTAAAGCATTAATCATTATATTAGCTTGATCTAATGCAAGTAGATTTCTGCACCACCGACAACTACTCGTTCTGTGATCTCTGCAACAGCTCGATCACTTCACGTGGGCATCTTGGTCCACGACGTCTAGTTTAGTTGCGGTCATCCGAATTTGAACTCAAGCTGCAGGATAGCCAGGATGTGGTCGAGGATAAGGTCTACGACTAATGATTAGTTCGCATCCTATTATAGCCACTAGCTTAATTTTGTAATTTTTTTGTTATTCTGTTTAGCCGAAAGGCTCAATTCGAAGCAACTGTGTAATTTTCGATTATGGCCATAGGCTGAAGGGATGTATAAAGCATAGCTCTTAGATAAAAATATTTTAGCGACAACAAGAGAAACTGTAATTTTGGTTTATTTGTAATCTGGTTGTCTCCCTCGTTCTGGGCTAGACTTTAACTTAAATTGTATATTTGCTAATTGAAGTTAATACAAGGAGCCATGCCATGATTTTCTCACTCTGCATTTAATTTTTCATTGATGTGTTGCTAAAGTGTTGAAGAGTTTCGTTTCCTAAAACGGGAAACGAGTTGGTTGGCTAGGGCCCAAAAAAATCAATTCGTTTACCCTCGTTCTTTCGTTATCGTAAAAGTGTGAGTTAACTTTATTTATTTGCAGAGCATGGTTTAAATCTTAATTTCATTCTTGCTTAAGAATTATGATTTACTTTGTTGAATATTCAAAGTGTGAATAGATCCGTTGTGTGGAATTCAAATTGAATTTATTTATTTCCTGCAATTTATTTCCTGGTTTACTTTCGCTTGGATCGTGCAGAGAGATCATTCCTGCACCAGTGCATGGAGGATTATGTACTCTGGTTTGCTAGTTTATTTACAGCAAGTGTTTTATTCTTTTTCCTTCATATGATTTAATCTATTCCTACAAGTGTTTACCATAAGAAGGAAGAATTTATAATATTAAACGGCAAACTCTTGAAGATTAAGAATGACTTCGTGAAATGGAAAAGAATGATGTTGCAATATCTTAATTGATATCTTCATCTCGTGATTTAAGGAGAAGGATTAAAAGTAATCTGGAATATTACAAGTAAACCTTTTTTTGAGTTAGGTCTAGTCGCATGCAAAACCCCTTTGAATAAAGAAGGGCTACTTTAACTTTTGAAGATTGTTTTCCTTTTAAAGTTTATTTTTATTACAAGTTTTAGCTGATTGAAGCATTCAATTTCGTGTGTAAGTCATTTCAGAATTCTGCCCACATTTGCAATTCTTTTTATAGTTAATGCACCCTTTTGTTTTTTGAAAGTAAATTGGAAAACTTGGTGTAGGAAGCTATGCTCAGGTACAAGAAACAGTGTCTTGTTACAGGAACAGAGTGCTTCAAGCCTTGAGGCTTAGAGCCCCTACATGAAGACATAATTCTTTAGTATTAGTGTAAAATATACTTCTCACATAAAGTTATGTACCTGTACTAGTGAAAGCAGATTGCAGGAGTATAGGAACGATCGCTTATTGAAGGAAAATCATTTTTAAGGCATATTCTTTCAAGGGCCCACTTCATAAACTGCCATTACCTATACTAAGGATAAACATAGAATTCCACTTCAACAGTTAAGATTATTCACATCAGTGTGAAAGTTCCTTTATTTGGTTTCTTCGCAAATGCATTCTTTTACATTCCAGCACTATAATTTCTTTGGTGATTAATTTCCTTTGAGATCATTTTATGTTTTATTCTGCAATATTTCAATTGAGAAGTAGAAATAGAAATAGGAAAAGTTCATACCACTTCTAGCATTACCTGTGCTTCGTCTCCAAGTTTACAAAATCCCAGGTTTGACAATTAAGTATTGAAAAAGTTTACTTAAGTGAAATTCCTGCACCCAACAACATCTCCTTCATGTATTGGACTGTCTAGGGCCAAGAGGCCCAAAAATTATTAAATAAAAAAAAAAAAATTTAAAAATAGAAAACAATAAAAATAAAATGAACAATAATAAAAATAATAATAAAATAAAATATATATGTGAAAAAAAAATGGAAATCAGAATAACAATAAAAAAAATAATTCTAAAATAAAAATTAACTAAAAACAATTTAAAGAATATCAATATATAAATTGTTAATAGTATTTATGTATTATTAATATTTATATATTATTTAATAAAAAATGTTATTTTATTCCATATAAATTAATAATATAAAAAAAGAAATAAAATAATAAAAATGAAAAGGGATCTTATAGAAAACAAGTAAATATGACTAAATCAATCAACTCAAGGAAATAAAATTAAAAACTTTATAAAAAGGAATAAAAATTCTAACCAAAATAAAAGGATAACCACAAGTAAAAATATAAAAACCATAATTTTTTTATGGATTAGAATGATATCTAATTTCAAAAAAATATGAAATAAAAGAAGGGAATCAAAAGCCCTATAAAAGACTTTTAATTAATAAAAATGAAAGGAAACCAATGAATAAAACAAAATAAAAAAGAGGTATAGTTAAATACAATGATAACTTAATGACATTACTAATTATCACTAAATATATAGCAAACAATGAAAGTCTCTTTTTTTTAATCCCACTTCTTACCCTTGGCTTCAATCCTCACCCCCTCTCTTTTTTTTTTTGTTTGAGTTATAATGATGGTGGTGATGATGATGATTAACGTCCATTAAGACCAATATGGTGAATCATACTTTCAGAAAGAAGTAGTAAATTGAGATTATTTGAAGTTTTATTTTTTGATAAAAAAGGAAATAAAGAAGTTTTCCGAGGTCATTGTAGTTTTGCTAACTGAACAAGTCAAGGAGGTTGGCAGTGGGGAAAATGTTTTGGAAATGAGAACGGATATGAGTAAGGGTTGTACAATCCAAGAGAGAGTGATTTTCATCTTTGACTCCCTTAGTATTGCATAGGATGCATATTCTTTCATCCCAAGGTATCTTTGGAATAAACCAACATCTGGTTGCACTCCAAAGTTCATGAGAATAGTTCTAATCCTTTCAATATTCATTCTCTTCTTAGCACTGATTAAGATATAAAAGGTAATTTTGGTTAGAAAACGTGGGTTTGATTACCTCCTTATAGTATCTTAACTTTCTTTTCCCCTCTATCTACTTATCACTCCACAAATTATCCTTAAATTTGGAAGTAATGATGTTTCTAATACTATCCTTGTTCCCCAAGATGATCTCTTTCTTTATCTCTGAATGTTCAAGTTCAGACTTGACATCTTTATGACAACCTTGCTTGAGCCAAAGGTGGTTTTGACTAGAGTTAGAAGAAATATTTGGGAGTCTCTTGGCTTCCATGTTGTAAAACTTCTTATTATACATCAAATAGATAAACATAGCCATGCATTTAATGGGGGAAAGACTATCTTCAATCAAGAGAATAAGGTAGGCAGTGTTTCCTTTAATCTTGTGGTTGTAGATTATGAATTTCTTTTGGATCATTTCAATATTTTTCCATAAATATCTAGATAGACTGCAACCCCACACCTCACATCCATATAAAATAACATGGGTGAAGATAGTCTCGAAGAGGAACATTTTTTTACTCCAAACCCAAAGATCAGTTGTCTTATAATTGTTTTCAAGCTCATAGTAAGCTTTACAACCTCATATAATCATTTTCTCAATGTTATATTTCCCGTTGAGTTGACGGTGGATGTAAATACTTAAATATTTGTAAGAAGAAACATTATCTAAGTATTTTTTATCATAAATGAAATTATCATAGGAGACCTTTTGGATTTAACAATCATAATTTTAGTCTTGTCAGTATTAACAATCATACCCATCTTGGAATAGTAATCATGGAGGGTTTTAAGTTGCTTGTTGAGATCGTCAAGACTTCTAGAAAGAAGAACGATATCATTAGCATAAAGGAGAAGATTAATGACTATACTTGTGAGCTTGGGTCCTTCACAACCAACAACTTCTAACCATTCCTCAAGCTTGTTAATGTAAATGAAAAAAAGGGTAGGGGATAAGGGACACCCTTTCTTAACAATGATGTTGCATTTAAGTTCAATAGACCAATACTCGATGGTCTTAATATTTGCTATAAAATTCTCGTATAATCTAATAACAATGACCCTTAACTTGTGAGAAAAATAATACGACGGTCAAGGGACACTTATTGCAAGCTGAATATTGGGAGATATATCCTGGTGGACATCACTTGTTGTGTTTATGGCTAGGGGAAATTAGCAAAGGCAATAGAAAATTATTTGAAAAGGAAAAAAAGTATTTTTGGCATTTTATTTATGAAAATAAAGGAAATTAGGAGAAAAGGAAGGTAAAAGGTCACAAGTTGCACGTGAGGAGGAAATTGAAGGAAAATTAAGGAAAAAAAAGAAATTAGAGACATCAATAATAAAAATACCTCAGAGCATCAGTTGGAAGCCTTTTGTCAATTCAATTGTGGAATTGGTTTAGCCTTTGGATTCCATTGGTTGTTTTTGGATTTGTTTGTCCATGAGATGCCACATTCATGCTTGGAATATGATATGGGGGTGACTGGATGAAGAGAGATTTCTCTCAACCATGTCTATGGTTGGGTGGCACGTGGAAGTCCCAACCTGGTTGGTTTTTGCCTATGTTTTTTGGAAGCCAAGTTATCTTTATTTTGTACTTATTAGTATGTGGATTTAATGGTTGTTATCTCACTGTTATTTCCATGGTTTTATGCTGGTTATAAGCTTGTTTAAATGACTGGTTCATGTCATGTTTACGTCATGTATTTAGTTGTAATTTTTAAAATGATGGAGGCAAGACCTAATTGTTGTCATAATTGTTCAAGGAAGAGGGTGGTGATCCTTCTTGTAATGTTGCACAAGATTTTTCAGTCATTCAAGCTCTGTCTTGTATCCTAGACCTGTAGATTTCATTCATGCCAAGTGTTTGAAAGAATGTTACTCCCATTTTAGGATGTTTAGGCCTAGTCCTAGAGTTATTTTTTCATTTATTAGTCTTGACATCATGTGTTTAATGGATTTAAAAAGTTACAACAAGTTCTGGGAAGTGCCCAAAATTCTGGGCTTGAAAAGAGCCTTAAACCCAGCGGACGCATTCACAGGTCTTGAAAAATTAGTCCCTGCACATAGGCATGCAAACTTGTGGGTGGGGCTAGAGCCTCCTAGACGCATGTATATAGGCTTGTGGGAGCATCCAAGGGGTTTTATTAATAAAATTTCAGTGGGACCTTGGGACAAGTCAGGTGGAACATTGATATAGCCTCTAGGGGTACTATAGCAGGTGGTATAGGTTTGTGTTATGGTTTTACGCTTTGATTATACTTCCTTAAAGTCACCAAGGAGGTTGAGTCTTTCATAACTACCCCTCATCTCATGTTTACCCCGATTGGCCGGTTACTTGAGTAGGTGTGAGGGGAGGTTGAAGTTACATCAAAAGATCTTTATGGTAGAATTATTTTCTTCAATATTTAGGCCCGTAACTTAACTTATTATGACACCAAATTTTGGCTCTAGAGATTTCTTGTAATTAGGTACTACTTCTATGGTGGATGACCTAATTTCTCCATGAGTGAGAGGATTTATAGCTCAGAAAATTAATCCTGATCTCTTCGATATATTTTATTCTCTTCTTGATGAATGATGCTCTTGATGATCTTCTCGCACTTCATTTCTTGAGTATCCTTCTTTAAATTTCCCTTTCTTGACTTATCACCTTAACTTTGATACCATGTTGAGAAATTTAGGGGTATCAAGTGTAGGTGATTTGTTTTTGTTGATAAATTTTTTCAAAATGTGTTTTTAGTTATTTAGATTAACTTCTTCTTTTCACTTCATTATTATTAGTTTTTTCTTCATAAAGAAACTACCAAACCATAAATAATAATGAGACAAAGGACACAAGATATAGGCAATCATCTAGAGTTAAAACTTCTCCAAAATTGAGAGAAAAAACCATAAGATTCCTTCTTCTTATAGAATCTTCAATTGATGAATTCCAATACCTAGACCGTTTACTAACAACCCCTTCAAGACCAAGTCAATCCTTGCCTCAAGTCAAGTCAACTTCTTGATACTGTTTCAATCTCTCCTTTCTCCTAAACCGTTGACCCAACAACCCTAGTATCAAATTTTCGGCCTCCTTGACTGCAACTCTCGACCTCCTACAATTGATTAAACTTTTCACACGTGTGAAAAATTTGAGGATGTTTGGGACTTATTTTCTTCGCTTGGGAAGACTTCCTTTCTTTAACTATTTGGATTACCTTTCAAACATATTTCACCCTTGATTCACCTCTTTGAAATGACAGTAATTTCGTCCTTTTGCAGCTGAGAATGTGCCCTAGTTACAATCTACACATGTGAGGAATGAGCCAAAAAATAGACCTAAAAAACTACATTTTAGCCTTCCTCTTATCCTCTTTCTTTGTCACTTGATGTGAGACTAATTCTTGTCCATTGATCAAATTTATGTGTTCTTTCTTGAATACCCTCAAAAGTAGTTAATTAGCCTTGTATATATAGGCTTCTTGTCACATAAAATAGGTTGAATTGTCTTTTGAGACGGCCGACTTGTTGCATGCATTTTGGCTTGGTCTTGGAGGGTTCCTTGTCTCTATTTTGACTCAAATAATTTTATTTTACAATATGTAACTTTCCCAAATGGGTATTTCATACATAACAATGACTCATAAGCCCTAGAACCTCTTAATTGGAGCTTAATATAGAAAATAAATTCCTCTTGAGCATGAAACCCATGCCTCAAGAAAACAATAATAATTATATTTTTTTTCATTACATAAAATCATGATTACATATGTCATTATGAATACCTAAATTAGTTACATATTTCAACGAAAAGTGGCCACGAGTGGGTGGAAATACTAATTAAAATGTAATATTATTACATTTTATCAAATATTTTTGGCCACACCTGAGCCTAAATATTACATTTTACTCAATATTTCCCTCAAACTTTCCAATTTATAGTTGAGTTTGTTTACTTACAAAATTCAAATAAAAATAAAAATTACAATCATAAGTGGATGAGTTGAGGGGTAAATATTGGGTCAAATGTAATATTATAATATTATATTTTACCCAATATAACCTAGTAAAATGTGGATGACGACAGGAAAAAATATCGGATAAAATGTAGTATTATAATATTATATTTTACCTAATATAACCTAGTAAAATGTGGATGACGGTAGGAAAAAATATTGGATAAAATGTAAGAATTACATTTTTCCTAATATTTCCCCCAGTTGTAAAGATATATATAATTTTTTTTTTAAATTTATAGACTACATGGATTCAACACCATAATTTTCTACAATGAACTATGTATCTAAATATAACATCAAACTAAGATGGATCTAGGCTAGTTTAATTATTTACGATCTTTTACTATACCTCTTTACCTATGCTAGACCATAGCTTTTTCGGTATTATATGAATGTTAAATGTGTTTTGTTAACGAGATTGCCAGCACATTTCTCTTTTGATTACTATGGTTTCAATGAAGGGTTAATGATCCTTGTTCCTTGCAAAACCCATGATCAGGCTTGTTCCTATGCCACATGCTATCCTTAATTGAGATTTCTGATTGATTGGGTTTATGATTTAAGTTTCATATGACTTACAATCCACCGCCAATATTGTGTTGAATGATTCTCTACGGAAGCATATTCTTGGGTTTTGAGTTTATCCACCTGTCTCAACACCTACCTTTCGATCTAAAACCATAAGATCGACGACGGAGACAATCTTGGTAACTACTTAGGGTACTACACCCAGCACTCTAACTGTTTCCTGCTCATTTCTAATTTTTTGCTTGCCCGAGAGCTTTGCAAGCTCTGTGGCGATGGTGTTCTTCTTGTATGTTCAATGGGTAATACATATGGTTTGCCTGTCGTTTTCAAATGGTGTTGTTCTTTCCACAGTTATTATTGAGCTTGAATTCTTCTCTGAGAGGTATTTTTTTCATTGTTTTGAGTTGAATCTTCATTTTGTATTCATAGGTCTACTACCAGGTTCTTGGGTTACAACAGTGTGTTTCCAAACCCTGGAAGAGTTTCTCTCTACGTCTACACGTAACTACCAAACCCTTTGTGCTTGTGTTTCTTCGCACTTAGGTTTTCAGTGCCAATATTTAGGGTTTGTAACCAAGTTTTTATTGTTTGGATTCCACCCCAGTTGGCTCTCAGAGGACCGGACGGATACTTACAGGTAAATTCTCGCTCCTTCCACCCTTGCATTTCAATTTAAAATTCTCTCAATTTTTTTTCTCGTCTAAATATCGGTTCGGTGTTTAATGGTATATTGATTGGTTGTTTTGCAAGTACCTCTTTTTTTGTGGTGCCTCTTAATCTTTCAGTTGTGATTATGGCTACAAATGGCATCCTAAACTGGTTATCGTTCAATAGGTATTTCATACCCTGCTTCTCCCCATGTCAGGTGCTGAGAGCACGATTCTTTACATTTAAATAAAGATGAGCGTTGCCTTTAGAGTTTTTCATTCATGTAGAAGCTAGATTGGTTTTCTTGATTGGTGGTTTCGGTGGTCGGATTGCCCAGATGGCACCCCTACAAGTCTTTATGTTTCCAAAGGAAGTTTATCCAGGTTCCTGTTACACTGTTGTAATTCCCATGGGACCAAGAACATTTGATATAAAGATATTATTATATTCTTTACAGGTTATGGGTACTGTTTAATTGTTAATGTGTAATTTATATGCCGTTTCTATTTTTAATCGAGAAATTCTGTGGTTCTTATTAGATTTGATAATAGAATCCTTTTCCGGGCAAGGTCATGCTGCCACTGTATATTCATGTTTATGGTTATAGTACGCTATCATTTTCTATGACTTGTGCTCAGCGTTAGTATGTTTTATATATCACCGAAACTTGACTAGCAAAAAATTTATAGTATCGCCTTATGTTTGGTTCCAATTGACGATGTCAATTAGAGTTTAATTTAATGTCAACCCGGGAAGGTAAACTTAGAAGTGCTTATCTAAAATATATAGATCTAGAAAGATTCCTAATTTGTCCAAGATCTTAAAGTCCCCTTACAAGAACATATTCATTAAGATCTCTTTCAATAACTAATCAAACCTAGATCTAATAATTGTATGAGGTCTTACAGTTTTCTTACAAGAACACTTTCAAATAAGACTCTTCCAATATTAGAACATTTAACAAAGCTTAAAAACTGAAATGAAACAAACCTAAATCTAATAATTGTATGAGATCTTATGGTTCTCTTACAAAAACACTTTCAAATAAGATCCTTCCAATATTAGATCATTTAACAAAGCTTAAAAACTGAAATAAAACAAAAACATAAATAAATTATACCTAAATTAAGCAAATAAGCATGCAAGTGAGGCCATGGGGGCCCTCCATAACTCCACAAGCACACCACTTCAATAGAGACTCAGATGTAGAGGCAAAATTGAAGTATGAATCCTTTATTTGAAAATCTCCATTACAAACCAACTCTAAGCTTCTAAGATTACATACTCCAAAATTCTAAGATTACAAAACTTCAAGATTACAATATTACAAAATTTTCAACATTACAAATGGAGGAGATTGTACTCCTATTTATACAATGAGATGAATAACAAACTCATAATTATCATCCACTAATCTCTCTTTTAGTTCCATACATCTCTCAACCATCTAGACACATAACCCCTTTTGTCCTTGATCTTCTCCATGAGGTTTATCTTCTCAAATTCGAATTTGATCCTTCAAGGCCACATAAAGGTGCCTTGGAAGCTTCCTTGGCACCTACACATGTCACAAAAACAACCCACTTTCCATATATAATGTAAAATATATTATTTTCTAATATTTAATCAAGAATTTCTCTCTAAAATGCTTAAAAATAAATAATATTTGGAAAATATAAATTAGACCCATTAATGGTGAATAATAGGGAAAATGAAGTGACATGGTGGTGAATAATGGGTGATAAAATGGAAGCATAGGTGAAAAATGTATGGTAATGAGTGACATTTTGAAACCCAAACATACTCCCCAACTGAAGCTCTTGCATGTCCTCATGCAAGCTACTACAATGAATTATTTGATTTAATTCTTAAATGAGCTTCCTTTTACAAGATGTTTGGTTCTTGTGTAACAAACATCTTTCAATCATGGACTTCCTTTTAACTTTGCACTTCTTTGGATAACTTTTATTTTTGCAAAGAATTTGCATCTTTTAATGATTGGTTCTTGTGTTACAATCATTATTTACTTTGTTGAGATCTCTGTTTAATGATTGGTTCTTGTGTTTACAATCATTATTTACTTTGTTGAGATCAATAATTTTAAGAAGTCATTTAATATGCTCATCATTTTGTAGTAGTTTTATTGTGGGAAAACTATGTGGGTTAAGATGTAATATGAATGAAGGAAAAAAAATGAAGTGTGAAGTGTGAAATTCCCCCCTCCCCAACTGATGGTTTTTTGCAATTTTTTAATGAGAAAGGAAATAGTGAAATAGTGGAATATTTTCCAAATATCATCATTTTAGCATCTAAAAAGAATTTCAAGATTAAAGGTTAGAAAAAATCATACCTTACTTACCTACAAAAGTGGATGAATCATGCATGTTTAGTTGTTGCAATTCTGATCTGAAGCTTCTTCTGCAAGTTGTGGATGAAAGATGGATCTGTATTGTCGTATCTGCTGCTGGATAGTCTGATGAATCTGATGAGTCTGCTAAATATGGCTGAAAATATATAAGGTTTGGAAGGTATACAAAATATAGAAGTTACATTTTCCTCCCCCCAGCCTTATTTATTGACTTGTCCTCAAGTCATGAAAAACTGAAAAACAATGAAAGGAAATCTGCTTCATCTGCTACAAAATATGGGTCTTCAAGTCTTCAATGCTCGATGGCACAAATCTTACTATGTGATTAAATGTGCTGGTGTCGAACATAGTAAGAAGTTGTTGGCTTAGTGGCCATTAATGAATGCCACTAGTCAACACGAGAGCTCCCACCATTGATTCCAATGGGAGTCAAGATGCCTAACACATCTTTGTAGGTATGAATATGTTTGTTGTGGTCGAGTCACCTACAAGATCCAACGAACAAGGGATATTAATGTACTCCCATTGTTCATTGGCAAGAGTACTTGCCATTAAGGCATGCAAGCCTCTAGGTGTTTTTACAAAGATAATTAGACTCTAGGACTTTGACTCAGTGATATGTAAAAGCAAGATTTTATTGGCGGAAGATGAAAATGGTAGGAAAAAGGAAATGGAAGTGACAAGGAAAATGACAATAAGTGAGCTTCTTGTAAGTGATCTTCTTGGTTTTATTTTGTGGGTTAGGGGTGAATGAAAAGAAGTGCATGAAAAGAAGTGGATTTGACTGCATGATTGAAACTTGCTCAGAAAAAGGGATTTTGGCTTGCATTGAGGACTCATTGGGATTTACAGTTTTACAAAGGGAAGAAAAGACTGGCTGTAATGAATATGGACTTATTCACATGATTCATCATAAAATTGATCTGTTGGAAGTCCAACTGTCGACAAATTAGACTCCTTGAATGATCATTTGATTAACGCAAACCTGCAAAAACCTGGCATTCACAAAACATAAATATATCCAAGAAAAAGTGATCAATTTCTACTTGGTTTGTTTATGCAAAAATTAAACACCAATAAAACAGATTTAAGTAAAATCAAATGTGTAAGTTGGCTCAATTCTATGACTTTTTATAAATCCATTTTAAAATATGAAATCAGTATAATTAATTCCCTTCTTATGTAAATAAAATTTAATTTCATTGCAATTATGCAAATCCCGACCATCGTCGAAATTGTTTCATGATTTGCATTTATGATATCGAATTTCACATGTCATCATCGATCGATCTTGTATTTGCCAAAATCTGCATCATTTAAAACTTGCAAGATGTTATTACAAATGCGTCAAATAAAAATAATAATAAAAAAAAATTTAAGAAGAAAACTAATTTTTCCTGTGTCATTTAGTAGCACTGCTAAGTTTAAGGCACTGTAGAACTTCTTCATATGAGAAATAAAAGGCATAATACTGCTTCAAAACAAGCATCTTCAATGTTCTCATCTTCTTGATAATAAATGTGCACCATTTACTACAGGATTTTAAACAAGTATGTATGTGATCTCTATTGATCATTCCGTGAGCCATCACAACAAATTTTTTTTTCAATTTGTTCCAATCATGAAATTCACATCAATTTTAATGACAATTTTTTTTATGGCAAAAAAAATAAAAATAAAATAAAAACCACAATAAAGCATGACAATTTTATTTTAATTAAAATAAAACATACATGAAACATTTTATATAAAACATATTTACAAACATTCTATATACAACACTAACAATATTCCAAAAATAAAAAATAAAAAATAAAATACATTACATAACATATATATATAAAACAAAAGCTATAATACTCCATTACAAAAAAACATAATCATTAAAATATGTTTTAAAAATAATATAAAAAGTAAACAATAACAACACTCCACTAAAAATAAAACAACGTAACATACATTCAACTCATAAAATATATACATGAACTAAAAACAACACATCGTAAAAATAGTATACAAATTTTGCCATAAAAATTAGAAACGTTGAATGTGGATATCATTGAAATGACAAATGGATGCAGCGCTGAGGTGAGGACTTTCCTCCCTGCCTCTAAAAAACTGTGGAGGTTCCTATTTGCGGCGCAGATAGAAGCGTGCATGAATTATAGGGCGGCATATCCAAATTTTTCAATCAGAGATTCAGGTCATGAAAGTCTCCACGCGGATCGGACAGGTAATAATCGATGATAATAATAAAGTCGAAATTGGCTGATTACCAAAAATAAAGCCGCCCAGTATGTTAGAGCTCGAGCTTTAATCCAAATCAAAAACTTTTGGAGTGTTAATTTCTTGGCCGAAAATTGTGGAGCTGTTAACATTTCCGATGGAGTTGGCAAAAAAATTTTATCCACACATAACAAACAGCAAGATCTCTATGCACATGGGATCTAGAAATCTAAAAATCGGAATTTCTGATCGGCATTAATCGCTTCTGTGGTAAATATAGTTGCAATTTGTCACAGGTCTTTGTGAATAAAATCAAAGGATCATATCACTGCTCTGGATAAACGATCAAGGCAGAATGATACTCGGACCTCTCGGCTCCTCGAGGGCTAAGATCGGCGCTTTCAAATGATAAAGCTACGTGAAAATCTTAGTATGATTGCTAAAATGCTGTGTTGAGGGGCAAATGCGTGTATAACCATTATGATGCTCAAATCCCATATCAAGCATACGATCAGTTGCATCTAGTGCCGAAACTGTCCGAAGGTTTAACACTCAGCGTTATGCGTTTGCGTTTGTTTTTGTTGAGGCAGGATAGGACCGAATGTGTTGCAATCAGATTTGCGAGGGGGCAGACAGTCATCGATTAGAAGACCCTAATCTACAGATCTTGAAATTTAGACCCCAATGGGTTCAACAAACTGCGTGTAAATCCTATTTTTGAAATTGGTCCCTTAGAACACCGGTTCTCTGAATGGTTGGTATTTGAAGGCATCAGCGTGGATGAGAAACGTCAACAACATTACCTTGATGCAAGCCTAGCTTATAAACAAGCAGTCCTAAATGCCATTGATTATTTTTCAAATTTGTATATAAAAAAGAATAGGTTTACTTGCTCCTGTCTTGTTGCCCATGCGAAGGCAGATTGTCAGGCATTGTGGATGCGCCCAATGCTGTTGCAACTCTTGCAATTCCAATTGCAATTTTTTTATCAGGATATTCGACCACAAAAGCACAGTGTGCCCAGTGGCTCGCAGCTATTCAGGAGACCAAATGTCCTGAAATTTACCTATGATGGAACCCTTCCAACAACAAAAAACCTTGCTTCTGTTTAAGTGTTCAAATTGTTTATATACAGGAAAATGTGACAAGACAAAGAAATTAGAGCTGAGCAACTGAGCTTTTAGTAAAGACTATGATTATTTTAAAGATCTTGAAATTTAGAATGCATGTTGAATAGGATGAAAGCGGATTCCAAACGGTCCGTATGCAATGGTGAACAAGTCATTTATTCTGCAGATATGGTATTCTGTTCAATTGTTATAATGGGAATATATATACGGTGTTTTTATGTTTTGTTTGAAGTTTTATTGTGGGTTTTTTAAATGATTTCTTTTGTTTTATTATGAGAGGATTTGTGTTGATCTATTTTGGATGGCTTTTATTTCATTTTTTTTATTTGATGAGTTTTTTTATTTTTTGAAAATTATTATCTATTGTTTTAGTACATTTAAATGAGTATTTTTCCGTCATTTTGTTTTTTTAATCTAAAAAAAAAAAAATGAAATTGAACCTATCTCATTTAAACAAAAAACAAAAAAAATTGGTTAGTTTTAAAAGTTTTTTTTTTAATAATAATAATATATATCATTTTTAATAATAATATATATATATTATTATTATGTGAATTTTTTTTTTTTTAAACTAAAACTTAAAAGGACTAAGTTTTATCTAAAATGTTTTTTTTTTTTTTTTAATATGATTTTTCGCTCATTTACAAAATTCTTTATTGTCATATCGCAAATCAATTTTCCAAAAAAAAGTATTTTTATTTGAAATAAATCAATTGATTTTCTGATCTTTCTAATCGCACGAAGCACAGGAAGAGAGCATACTAATCTCTTGATTTATTTTTATTTATGCAGGTTAGCGTGGATGATAAAACACAATTAAGATCTACGACAAAACCTTGCATTATCTACACTCTTTCTGCAATGTCATGGGGGCGTTTAGACTCTCGGAAGACAGAGCTTTCCGATAATCAAGCTCCTGGCTCACCCGTGATACAGAAACAAGACATAAAGATGGTTCCAATTGACGATGTCAATTAGAGTTTAATTTAATGTCAACCCGGGAAGGTAAACTTAGAAGTGCTTATCTAAAATATATAGATCTAGAAAGATTCCTAATTTGTCCAAGATCTTAAAGTCCCCTTACAAGAACATATTCATTAAGATCTCTTTCAATAACTAATCAAACCTAGATCTAATAATTGTATGAGGTCTTACAGTTCTCTTACAAGAACACTTTCAAATAAGACTCTTCCAATATTAGAACATTTAACAAAGCTTAAAAGATGAAATGAAACAAACCTAAATCTAATAATTGTATGAGATCTTATGGTTCTCTTACAAAAACACTTTCAAATAAGATCCTTCCAATATTAGATCATTTAACAAAGCTTAAAAACTGAAATAAAACAAAAACATAAATAAATTATACCTAAATTAAGCAAATAAGCATGCAAGTGAGGCCATGGGGGCCCTCCATAACTCCACAAGCACACCACTTCAATAGAGACTCAGATGTAGAGGCAAAATCGAAGTATGAATCCTTCATTTGAAAATCTCCATTACAAACCAACTCTAAGCTTCTAAGATTACATACTCCAAAATTCTAAGATTACAAAACTTCAAGATTACAATATTACAAAATTTTCAACATTACAAATGGAGGAGATTGTACTCCTATTTATACAATGAGATGAATAAAAAACTCATAATTATCATTCACTAATCTCTCTTTTAGTTCCATACATCTCTCAACCATCTAGACACATAACCCCTTTTGTCCTTGATCTTCTCCATGAGGTTTATCTTCTCAAATTCGAATTTGATCCTTCAAGGCCACATAAAGGTGTCTTGGAAGCTTCCTTGGCACCTACACATGTCACAAAAACAACCCACTTTCCATATATAATGTAAAATATATTATTTTCTAATATTTAATCAAGAATTTCTCTCTAAAATGCTTAAAAATAAATAATATTTGGAAAATATAAATTAGACCCATTAATGGTGAATAATAGGGAAAATGAAGTGGCATGGTGGTGAATAATGGGTGATAAAATGGAAGCATAGGTGAAAAATGTATGGTAATGAGTGACATTTTGAAACCCAAACACCTTACAGGACAACTTCTTCAGTGTCGTGAACATCCTTAGTAGATAGATTTTTACTCATTATTATCCATGTTACTTGCGGCGTTTTCTCCGTTTCCATCTATACATGGTTGCATGTTATTATTTAAGTTTCCTGACTCAGTAGCTTTGGTGTTATAAATTTAGTCTACAACGACAAAGTTTCTATCATGTGCTATATTATTAGTTTTGTATTCTTTCTTTACCTTCAGTTATGGGTGATGATTGGACCATCTTCTTCTGTCCGTGTATTTTTTAGCCTTCAGGAAGAGCGACCAGACCTAGAGTCCAGGTTCTTTCCTGGATTCGGGTCTAACAGTTCTCTTCCATATTACATACTTTAGCCTCATATTAGTTCAAAAATGTATTCCAATTCCTACTACTTAATTTAGTTTGGTTTTACTGGTTGTATGTGGGCTTGAGGCTTTACTGAAACATGAATTCCAGAATATATCGGTCTAAATTTACACAACATAGCATATATGCTTACTATTATATTTTCTTTAACAGAATTACTGATTCACTTATATATATATATATATATATATATATATATATATATATATATATATAAAGTACAGTAATCTCTTTCCTTTGTTCATGTACGTAAATATATTTCTAAGTACTACAACTAAACATAATATTCATGTTCTTTCCTTTCTGCAACACATATTTTCTAGTAACAGAATTTAAAATGGAATTGATACTCTTTCTGTCTGCAATACTTGTTTTCAAAATTCTAGGAATTACACAATAAGATTGAATTCCTATTTTTTTTGAACCAGTTCTGTCATTAATAACTGAAATAAATAACTCTGCATACTTATCTTATCTAGGTCGCTACTGATGGTGTCCTCCCAACCATAAGAGAGGCGATTACATCCTTCTCTTCCCCCGTGCTCCACTCTTGAGTTGGGTAGGTTGACATGAGTTTTGAAAGAGACCTCATGACTCCAAGTCCAGTCTTCCTTTCTAGAAAACCTTAGGAGTACATAGTATTCCACTGGTGAATACCAACTCTGGAAATTTCCTTTCTCTTCCCTTTTCCTCCTTCCCAGAACAGAACCCCTTTTCCTCTCTGGGATGTGCCTATATACTTAGAGGAAAAGGTAACTGTCTGAACTATCCAACCACCTCCCAGTTATTGGAATACTTTTACCATCAGTACTTTTTTTTTAAAATTTTATGGAATCTCTTGTCCATAATTAATTCATTTTTCACAAAATAAAGTTAACCAATATTCATCAAGAAATCCTTTAAAATAAAATGAAATGTTTTAAGTTTTTTTTTTTTAACAAAGATAACATAACATAACAACTAGTCAACTCTAGTTAACACATAAACTGGTTGTCACAACTTCCCCTCCTGGAAGTAAACACTGTCCTCGGTGTTTCACTCCAACTCAGCAAACATTTCCCGACAAGCCTCGCGTATAAATCCTTCATCCTCCCAGGTAGCCTCTTCCAAGCTAAAGTGCTTCAACTGCACATTAACTTGGGTGATGGCTCACCTCCGGAGCATGATTTATCTCTGGTCAAGTATACGTTGAGGTTCGAACAGAAATTCACCGTCTGGTTCGACCTGCAATTAGTAGAACACCAATTAGATTCTTATACAAAATTTTGTACTTCCAGTTAACATATTTAATCTTATCTACCTGGATGATATGCCAGTGAATAAAAATTTTTGGGTCATGCACATATCTCTTTAGTAAATATACATGGAACACATTGTGCATGCTGATATGGCTAGGTAAGTCCAACCGATATGCCACAGGCCCCACCATTTCCAAAACCTGAAAAGGTCCACAAAATTGGGGAGCCAACTTGGCACAGGAGGCCCACCTTAGCGTGCTCCTCTTTGGTTTTATTCTCACATACACATGATTGCCCACTGCGAATTATCGATAAGTCGTCTTCTTGTCTGCATACAATATCTGCCAGTCTTGTGCATCTCTTAAATTTTGTTTGATATTTCTTACCTTGGATTCCATCTCAGCTAAAATTTCTAGTCCAAGCATCAATTTAGTTATGGGGTTGCTCCAATTGATATGGGTACAACACTGATGCCCATATAAAGCTTCGAAGGGACTCATCTTAAGTGACTCCTGGTACCCATTGTTGTAGGAAAACTCTACTAGGTGAAAATAGTCCTCCCATCTGGTGGGTTGTTGCATCACGTACATGCGCACCATGTCCTCCAAAATTTGGTTCACCCGCTCAGTTTTTCCATCTGTATGAGGACGATAAGCTATGTTGAAAATAATTTGGGTTCCCAATCTAGTAAACAAAGTCTTCCAGAATGCAAAAGTAAATTTCACATCCCCATCTGATATGACTGTTTTCGGTATGCCATGTAATATAAAGATTTTTCTCATAATGATATCAGCTATTTGCACTATTTTATAAGTAGATTGTACCAGTATAAAGTGTGTTGCCTTGCTTAGCCTATCAACTACCACCATAATGGAATCATTATGCTTTTTGGATCTTGGTAAACCAGTAATGAAGTCCAGGGAAATAACTTCCCATTTCCATTCAAGCACTAGTATGAGCTGCAACAATCCGACTGGATGTTGATGCTCCACCTTAACTTGTTGACACTCCAAACATTTCGTTAAATATTCTACTATGTTCTTACGCATGCCAGGCCAAAAATAATTTTTTCTAATTTTTGTCAACACTTTCTTGTATCCTAGGTGTCATGAATAATTGCTTCGGTGAGATTCATTCCCAATCATCTCTTTCATTTCCATTTTGTTTGGAATATGTATTTTTCCCTTAAATGTTAGCAGTTTTTCTTTACTAATTCCGTAATCACCAGTTTTTCCTTGCCTTCTTTCCTCCTCCATTTGATGCCATAAACACTGATCTTCAAGATCCTTCCCGACTTCCTCTTTTATTTGATCAAAAAATTTACATTCAAGTTGTTTATAGAAAAGCTCATAGACACAGTGCAGTTTTCTACTCAATGCATCCGCCAACCGATTTTCTTTACCTTTTACATGCTGAATTTCCATGTCAAGATTGCTTAAGAAGGAATTCCATCTTTCTTGGCAAGAGTTTAGATCAACTTGTTTGAAATAGCTGGTTAGAATGCTATGGTCAGTTTTCAGTGCAAAATTTTTCCTAATAAGTAGTGCCTCCATATCTGGAGTGCATGCACTACTGCTGTCAGGTCTAAGTCATAAGATGAGTATCTTTGTTCATGCTCTTTTACCTTTCTTGATTCGTCGGAAACTACTTTTCCTTCTTGCAATAATACTTTCCCAACGCCTTCTTTGCAGGCGTTAGTACATACATCAAATTCTTTATTAGAGTCAGCTACTCTCAATACAGGGGTGGTGGTCAAAAAATTCTTTAACCTCTCAAAACTATTTTGGCATTCAGGAGTCCACCTGAATACTCTCCGCTTCCTCTGTAAGGAAGTAATTGGAAAAGCAATTTTGGAGAACCCCTCAATGAACCGTCGGTAGTACCTAGCCAATCCCATAAAGGACTGGATATATGCCACATTTTTGGGAAATCACCATTTCATAATCGTCTTAATCTTCTATAGATCTACAACTATCCCCTCAGGTGATATAACATGGCCTAAATACTGGATTTCTTTCTTGAAGAAATCACATTTTTTGAATTTGGCGTACAACTGATGTTTCCTTAACATTTCCAGAACTATTCTTAAATTCTCCTTCTGCTCTTCGTGATTCTTTGAATAAATTAAAATATCGTCGATAAATATCAACACGGAACTTTCCAAGAAGGGGTGAAATATTTCGTGCATCAGCCTCATAAATGTTACTGGTGCATTGATTAGACCGAAGGGTAATACCACAAATTCATAATGCCCGTATCTGGTATGAAATGCAGTCTTGTAGATATCTTCGTCTTTTATCCGAATCTGGTACAAAATGCAGTCTTGTAGATATCTTCATCTTTTATTTGAATCTGGTGATAACCAGATCTTAAGTCTATTTTGAAAAATACTGTGGCCCCCTTTACCTGATCAAACATGTCATCAATCTGTGGTAAAGGATATTTATTTTTGACAGTCAACTTATTGAGCTGTCTATAATCCATGCACATCCGCATAGTTCCATCTTTCTTCTTCACAAAGAGCACCGGTGCTCCCCAAGGGGACACACTCGGTCGTATATACCCTTTGTCCAACAACTCCTGCAATTCCATTTTTAATTTTGTTAGTTCCAGAATAATCATTCTGTATGGAGCCCTTGAATCTGGTGATGCTCCTGGAATTAACTCAATGGTGAAGTCTATATCTCTTCTTAGGGGTAATCCTGGTACATCTTCTGGAAATACATCCATGAAGGCCTGTACCACCGGTATTTTTTCCATCATAGGAGCCTTTTCCTTGGAATTAGTATACCCCACTAGGATGGCATACATCTAACATCCATTTTAATACATTTGTTCATTTCGAATGCTGTAATAGGACACATCTGTAACAGCTTCTTGATTCCTTGAATTTCATTGCACGTTCCATCTTGCATCCTATAATATATAATCTTTTCTTTACAATCCACTAACATCCAATGTTTTTCCAGCCAATCCATGCCTAAAAATACATCATAGGATCCTAATGGAAATATATTCAAGTCCACATTTAACTTCTGTCTTCTTATTTCCAATGTGAAATTTGGAATTTTGGCACTTAATTTTCTTTTCGCACCAGTGGCTAACTGTACTAACCAAGGTTTTTTGAATTTTTGACTTTGTAATTTATATAATTCTAATATTTTTGGGTTTACATAACTTAAACTTGCACCTGGGTCTACCAAAATAGAAAAAGGTTGCGATAGTAGCTTACCTTCCAGCTCTATCATTGTTGGTTGATAATCTACCTGACGATCTTCCAGTGCTGTGTTGATTCTGGGTATGTTTCAGGCTACATCCCCCACTGTTGAAGCTTCCTGCATATTTCCAATGGTTTCACTTCTCCCTCGTTGTGGATAGTTTTTGTAATAGTGAACCTCATCACACCCCCAACACTACAGTGGTGGTTTTGGAACTTGTCCTTGTTCAGGTTTGCTGGAGGCCTCTGTAGGTCTCTCTTTTGCAGGCCATCGAGTTCTTTGATGATTTCTTCCAAACTGTTTTCTTACAGTATTTCGTGCAGAATTCTTAAAGTTGCTATTCCTAGCACTTTTGAACTTGGAACTTTTTTTCTGTCCCTTTTTTAGCTGCCAATTATTACCCAACTCTCCCTTAGCCTTAGACTACTGATAGCACATTCTTTCCTTTCGAATTGCTTCGCCCATGGTTCTTGGGTTCACGAATTCAATTTTCTCCTTCATGTGAGTTGGCAAACTACTTAAAAATTGTTGAACCTTAGCCTTTTCATCCCTTAAGTAAGGAACATATCTTAATAGGGAAGTGAACTTGGTTATGTATTCATCCATTGTCATTTTCCCCAGCTACAAATCGTGGAACTCTCTGGATTTTTCATCATAGAGGTGTTTTGTTATGTACTTGTCTTTAAAATATTGATGGAATGAATCCCACGTTGCATTTTGATCCTCAATGCTACGAACATTCTTGACTTCCTCTCACCATAGAGTGGCCTTTTCTCTCAATAGGTAAATGACCAATCTGGCTTTAAGATTTCTAATGTACTCATAGACTTGGAAGTACTTATTCATATTAATCAGCCAAGATTCTACCACCTCCTCAGCTTCTCTGTCAAACGTAGGTGGTTTTATCTTTCGGAACTCTCCTTGCAGTTCCACCTTTTGTTTCTCAATTTCCTGTAGATTTGATAAATTACTAAATAGCCTCATTGTAGTTTCTGTTCTTGTTGCTTCGTTGGGAGTTACTTATGTCCATTCTTTTAGCAGTTTTGTCTTTGGTCTATCGTTCGTTTTCTTCCTGCATGTCCCTATCAGGACTGGGTTGCAACATCCCCTGATTCTTTTTGTCAGAAAGGCTTTTCAGTATCCTTTCCTTCTCTTGCATCAATTTTTCATTGTCGCTCCTCATTCAGGCCATTTCTTCCTGCAAATTTTGTACAGTACTCAGCAATATACTGGTCTGATGTTGCTACTCCTCCAACAGTCTACTGGTCTGTTGGTGTTGATCCACGCTAAGCTGAATCCACATTTTAGGATTCCTTTCCTGTTGGGGTTGAGGTGTAGGTTCCCCTGCATTCCGAGGTGGTTGCTGTGTCGATGCCCTCCTCATGTTGTCTTCTGCACTATTATTTATTTTTCTTTGCATCACATGTACACAATTTTATCAGGTTAGGTGACCCTTACGGTCCCAACGTGCAACTGCTACTCTGATACCACTTGTAACTTTCATCATTAAAAAAAAATTAATTCTTTACAAACTTTTACTATACCTCTTTACCTATGCTAAACCATAACTTATTCGGTATTATATGAATGTTAAAAGTGTTTTGTTAATGAGATTGCCAACACATTTCTCTTTTGATTACTATGGTTTCAATGAAGGGTTAATGATCCTCGTTCCTCGCACAACACATGATCAGACTTGTACCTGTACCACATGCTATACATAATTGTGATTTCTGACTGATTGTGTTTATGATTTAAGTTTCTTACAACTTACAATCCATCGCCAATATTGTGTTTAATGATTCTCTAGGAAACCATATTCTTGGGTATTGAGTTTAGCCACCTATCTCAACACCTACCTTTCAATCTGAAACCCTAATATTGACAGCGGAGACACTCTTGGTAACTGCTTAGGGTACTACCCCAACAATCTAACTATTTCCTGCTCATTTCTCATTTTTTTCTTGCCTGACAGCTCTGTAAGCTCCACGGCGATGGTGTTCTCCTTCTGCATTCAAAAGGTAATACGTATGGTTCGCCTGTCATTTTCAAATGGTGATGTTCTTTATGTAGTTATTATTGAGCTTGCATTATTCTCTGAGAGGTATTTTTTTTCATTTTTTTGATTTGAATCTTCCTTTTGTATTCACAAGTCTGCTACCAGGTTCTTGGGTTATGGAAGTGTGTTTCCAAACCCCGAAAGAGTTTCTCTCTACATCTGCACGTAACTACCAAACCCTATGTGCTTGTGTTTCTTCCCACTTAGGTTTTCAGTGCCAATATTTAGGGTTTCTAACCAAGGTTTTCTTATTTTGATTCCACCCCAATTGGCTCTCAGAGGATGGGACAAATAATTACAGGTAAATTCTTGCTCCTTCCACCCTTGCATTTCAGTTTACAATTCTCTCAATTTTTTTTCTCGTCTAAATCTTGGTTCAGAATTTAATGGTACATTGATTGGTTGTTTTGCAGGTACCTCTTTTTTTGTGGTGCCTCTTAATCTTTCAGTTTCGATTTTGGCTACAAATTCCATCTTGTAATGTTCCAAATTTTTGAAAATAAATTTGAACATTAATTTTTTCTCATATTATCTAGGAGATAAATAAAATGGGCGAGGAGACCCATTTGCATAAATAAAATTCCACATAAAGTGAGAAGGGATCCATAGAGTAGCTATTTTTGCACCTCCTAGTGTGAAAAGAGGGCAAACACATGAGGATGAAGTCATGTTGACCAAGTCCACAACACAGCACAAGAGGGTGTAGCTTGCTTGGGAAGCCAGCACAGTTAGAAAGGGAGGAAACTTCTAGAGAAAGGAAACCCTAATAGGGTGGGGTCCATGGCATAGATACATCATTTGCATATAAGGAGGAGGAGGCAGCCATAGAGAGCATCATTGAATATTTGGACTTAGAGTCTATTTGAAATCTCCAGTTGTTCAACTGAATTGCAGTGCCTTTGGCACAAGAGATTCATGTTTAGGAGTTCCTCTCCTCTGTTGAGTAGCTCAAGGAGGATTGCTCTTCATTTCTCCATATTCAGGCATTTGGCCATAGCCACTTCTTCATCTGCAACGCAGTCACTGGGTTGTGTTGCAAGTGTTGCTGTGGAGGAGATTCCACAACACCATTCCTTTGATCATTTCTCATAGGAAGGAGTTCCTATTCTTTGGGAGGATCAACAAGGAGGGTTTCTAGAGTTGATTTGCATATTTTGGCAGAAGGCCTAACTTCTCCCACCTTCATCAATGCAGTCCCTTCCATAGACTGCGTTATATCAGAGTTTGTCTGCAGTGGGGGTTTGCTCCACCATTTTGGAGGTAGAGATTTCTTGTGTCGGGATCAACCCTACACTCAAGGAATCCATTGGAGGAGGTTATTTCAGTTTGCAGGCCGTATTCATTCTCCTCCTTCTATTTTATATTTTGAGTTGCTGCAGCTACCCAGCAACTCTGGCATTATTGTATTTTCATATTTTGTACATGTATTGCAGCCAATCCTTCTAAGGATTGTGTATTAGTGTTATAGTAGTGTTCTCAGGGGTCGAGAGCATACTCCCCATCATTTCTTGAGCTATTATTGTAATATCATTTTATTACAATTTTACATGTTGCTGTGTCTCCATGTTACTGTGCAGTCATAGCTGGGGATTCACTTGTGTAGCTATGACTATTGTACTTTAGCCTTGAGGATTGCTATTGTTCATCTTGAGTATTATTTATGCATTTTCAACTACTATTATTATAATGAAATGGCTATGATTTCTTCGGCATTTTCAGAAGTTTGAGCAAGTTCTCTTTATGCTTATGTTTTTCATATTGTTGTAGCTCATTCCCTTGAGCAATATCTTCCTAAGGAAGAAGTATTTATATAGCTATAGGCAAAGTCTGATAAAAGGCCAGATAGCCTCCAGTTCTCATCCTCTCTTTAGATGTGAAATAACTGGTAAAATCCCTCTCAGTCAATCTCTGACATAGCCTTGTTCATATTTCTGACAAAGGAACACTTCAGTGGGGGAAAATTCTGCTGATTTCCATTTCGGGATATTACAGTGGTATCAGAGCATATTTCTTAGCTTAGCCTGTGGCCTTCAAGCCCAAGAAAGAAGAAATCAAGATGATGAAGAGGATGAGCTTGTTCTCATCATTTTTTAGATCCGGAAAGAACCTCTCCAAAGAGGTTGAGGAGAAAGAAGAAAGAGAGGAGGAAGGACCCTGCACTTCCTATTCTCATCAAGAAGGAGACAAAATTTTTAGCAGGAAGAAGACTCCATTTTTTGATGGAGGAAGAGGGGATAAGATTACAATGCTTCTTCCTAAATCTGCACCAAGCATTCATGGAGATTTCAAGGAGATTAGGAGGGAAACAGATGAAGAATCCCCAAGAGGGTTTGATCCTAAAGCAAAATCTAGATTTTTGCATAGAGGGTGTGAGCATTCAGCCACACACTATGAGGGTCAACGCAGTCATAGTCCCAATAGCACCATAAGGGAGGTGGAAGAAGAAGAAGAAGAAGAAGAAGAAGTGACCAAAAGGTAGCATGGTAGATCCTATCTATCACATTTCGATGGTTCACTTGTTGGTTCAGCCAAAGCTTGGGTGGAGGGATTAGATACCTTTTTACAGCAACACCAAATTCTAGAAGATCAAGCTACCAAAGTTGCAGCACTGCATATGAGAGGTAAGGCCTATGATTAGTGGATCTTTGAATCCTTTCCTTTGAAGAATAGTGGCATTACATCTTATGAAAATTTCACTAAGGCATTAGTGAAGAGATTTGACGGGAGGATTCTTGAGACACACATGGTGGGTTTGCACAAGGAAGGCCAAACAAAACCCTTGCATGAAAACGCAATGCCTCTTCATAAAACAATAGAGGAGGCCAAAAATCTGAACCAAAACTTGTTGGAGAAGGAAATTTCATCTCACATCTCAAAGCAAGGGAATATGGGGATCTCTTTCCCAAAGGAGGATCCAATCATTGAGAGGTTTCCCACTCATGTTGCAGATATTGAGGGCAACATCGTTGTTAGATCTGGAGTTGATCTAGTACCTCATGCAGAGGGAAGAGGAGCTCTTGCTCCACATAGAGGGATGCTTGCATCTTTGCAAGGAAGTCCCCAGGATCTTATGTATGGAGATCAAGGCACATCTCATGTTTTACCTATGCCATTGTTGAGGAGGTGTGGAACCTTGGAGACACAAAGAGGAAGTAGGGAGAAGGCCTAGAATCACGAGATGAGGAGTACACATCCCTATTCATCTATGGAGGTTGATTCAACTGAGGAGGTGATTGGATTGCGCAGTGGAAGCATGGAGGGTTATCTCCATTCATCTATTTAGTCATCTCTTGATAATGATGTCTCATTGCATGGAGAAATTTTGTAGGAAGATCCTCAAGATCTCATGTGGGGAGATCAAGGCACAATTCAATGTGCCACTATTAGAGAGGTGTGAAGCCATGGAGTCACAAGGAGGAGAGGGGGAGAAGAACCAGCAGCATGGGTTTGGAAGTACTCACCCATATCCATTTTTGGAGGTTATTGCACCAAGGAAGGAAGTTGGATTGCGCAGTTAGGGCATGGACATTAGTGTTCATCCATATGATCAGTTTTCTCTTGAAGAAGATGTCTCACCACATGGAGGCATTCACTCGGGGAGCCACTAGTTCAGTAGAGCAGGATGGTTGCTTCACATTTGGAGGCACCACTCATTGATTCTATAGAGGTGGGAGCATTGGGAGAGCTTCAGACAGTAGTGGAAGTTTTGGATAGACTCATGATGGAGGGATAAATTTCCTCAACCTCATATACACCTACTCTCATTATAGGTTTTGCACTGTGGCAGAAGCAGCATAGGAAGGATAGCAACCTTCTAGTTTGTGACTTGGGCATAGAAGACATCAAGGAGGAGGACAGCCATGTGACAGATGATCTTCATGAGGAGCTACCTACATTATCATTATGGAGGATAGATCTGCATTGGAACTCCCGGCTATTGGTGGGATATTCCAATGATTCTTTCACCTACAGGACATCTGATGATCAACATGGGAGGAGATGCACCAGCCATATGGAGATGGGGGAATTAGCACAGCCACCATTTTTTCCTTTATGGATGAGAGGAGATTCATCTATGAGTCCCTCAATTGATCTGAGTAGAGAACATGGTAAGGGTGTACATTGTTTTTCACATGCACATCTATATGATATATATATGTGTCCCTTAACCATACATATGTAGGAGAATGCTCCAAGGAGGAGCATACATTTTGCTAGACCTCATGGTTCAGTGGGAGCCATAAGCATGGCTAATGGCCATTATCTTGGAGGACTTGGGGAGGATAGAGACCATGGAAGACATGCTCAATTTTCAGCAAGTATCATTTACCTTCCCCAAGTTTGTGAGGAGATTGATGCAATACACCGGTGGTTGAGAAGCCACAATATATATCAGTCTCTATGGCAGTGGAGCACTAAATTGCGTTGGTTACACTTGAGGGAACATTGTCCTTCCCATTTTTTACACATGGCAGCAAGCATGATGCTCCTATTTGCTCCCTATGATTCTATTGTTCATGCTTTTATGAGGAGTAGGATTGAGGAGGAGACACATAGGATGGATGTGTCCATTGAGGGAGGAGTCCCTCACATATTTTGCATTGCATGTTCTAATGGGAACATGATAAATGATATGGCCACTACAGCAGCAAAAATGTTTTATTATGAGATAGGCCATATGAGAGGTATGAGACCATATGAGGATGATTCCTGACTCATCACGTATGGGGATGTTTGGGCCAACATGTCTTGCAGCGTTGGGGGAGAGACCTTGGGAGGTCCAGCCTTCTTCTTGCCACTTGATGGCAACATTATTGCAGCCCAGGATCAACAAAAAATCTACAATTATCTTAATTAGAGAGATGGATAGTGTGGGGTAGACTATATGGTCTACCATGTGCAGATTTTCAACCCACCTTCTTTGCCGGAGCCAAAGGTGGATGACAGTTTTTCTGAGTTGCCTAGTTGGGAGGTGACTCAATTTGCATGGAACATAGCTTGGGGATGGATGGATCATATGGGGGAGACAATTCCCATTAGATTTCAGACTACATTCCTCAAGGAGGGACCTATAGACACCACTTGCTATCTTCTTGAGCATTATACCTTACATGATGATGGCTTGACAACTACTTGCATGCTAAGGAGGAGAATTGTGGAGGATGGGGTTAATGAGATAGCATCACTGCATTTGGAAGAGATCATCATACATGGATGCTACAGGCAGAGGAGAAGAAGACATAGTCTATCCTTTCACTTACTTGAGGGCAAGAAATCTTTGGGAGGGGAGGACTGTAATGTTCCAAATTTTTGAAAATAAATTGGAACATTAATTTTTTCTCATATTATCTAGGAGATAAATAAAATGGGTGAGGAGACCCATTTTCATAAAGAAAATTCCACATAAAGTGAGAAGGGATCCAGAGAGTAGCTATTTTTGAACCTCCTAGTGTGAAAAGAGGGCAAACACATGAGGATGAAGTCATGTTGACCAAGTCAATAGTGCAGCACAAGAGGGTGTAGCTTGCTTGGGAAGCCAGTGCAGTTAGAAAGGGAGGAAACTTCTAGAGAAAGGAAACCCTAATAGGGTGGGGTCCATGGCATAGAGACATAATTTGCATATAAGGAGGAGGAGGTAGCCATAGAGAGCATCATTGAAGATTTGGACTTAGAGTCTATTTGCAATCTCCAGCTGTTCAGCTGAATTGCAGTGCCTTTGGCATGAGGGATTCCTGTTTAGGAGTTCCTCTCCTCTCTTGAGTAGCTCAAGGAGGATTGCTCTTCATTTCTCCATATTCAGGCATTTGGCCATAGCCACTTCTTCATCTACAGTGCAGTCACTGGGTTGTGTTGCAGGTGTTGTTGTGGAGGAGATTCCACAACACCGTTCCTTGGATCATTTCTCATAGGAAGGAATTCCTATTCTTTGGGAGGATCAGCAAGGAGGGTTTCTAGAGCTTATTTGAATATTTTGGTAGAAGGCCCAGCTTCTCCCACCTTCATCAGTGCAATCCCTTCCATAGACTACGTTATCTCAGAGTTTGTCTCCAGTGGGGGTTTGCTCCACCATTTTGGAGGTAGAGATTTCTTGTGCCGGGATCAGCCTTGCACTCAAGGAATCCATTGGAGGAGGTTATTTCAGTTTGCAGGCCATATTCATTCTCCTCCTTCTATTGTATATTTTTAGTTGCTGCAGCTACCCAGCAACTCCAGAATTATTGTATTTTCATATTTTGTACATGTATTGCAGCCAATCCTTCTAAGGATTGTGTATTAATGTTATAGTAGTGTTCTCAGGGTCGAGAGCATACTCCCTCTCATTTCTTGAGCTATTATTGTAATATCATTTTATTACCATTTTACATGTTGCTGTGTCTCCATGTTACTGCACTGTCATAGCTGGGGATTCACTTGTGTAGCTATGACTATTGTACTTTAGCCTTGAGGATTGCTATTGTTCATCTTGAGTATCATTTCTCTCAAGATTATGTATACATTTGCAGTTGCTATTATTATAATGAAATGGCTATGAGTTCTCCGGAATTTTCAGAAGTTTGAGCAAGTTCTCTTTATGCTTATGTTTTTCATATTGTTGTAGCTCATTCCCTTGAGCAATATCTTCCTAAGGAAGAAGTATTTATATAGCTATAGGAAGAGTCTGAGAAAAGGCCAGATAGCCTCTAGTTCTCATCCTCTCTTTAGAGGTGAAATAACTGGTAAAAGCCCTCTCAGTTAATCTCTGACATAGCCTTGTTCATATTTCCAACAAAGGAACACTTCAGTGGGGGAAAATTTTGTTGATTTCCATTTCGGGATACTACACATCCTAAACTAGTTACTGTTCAACAGGTATTTCATACCCTACTTCTCCCCATGTCAGGTGCCAAGAGCACGATTCTTTACATTTAAAGCAAGCCGAGCGTTGCCTCCAAAGTTTTGAATTCATGTAGAAGCTAGACTAGTTTTCTTCATTGGTGGTTTTGGTGGTCGGATTTCCCAGATGGCACCCCCACAAGTATTTCTGTTTCCAAAGGAATTTTATCTAGGTTCCTATTACAATGTTGTAATTCCCATGGGACCGAGAACATTTGCTATAAAGGTATTATTTACGGGTTGTGGGTACTGTTTAATTATTAATGTGTAAGTTATATGCCATTTCTATTTTTAATCGAGAAATTATATGGTTCTTATTAGATTTGATAATAGAATCCTTTTCCAGGCAGGGTCGTGCTGCCACTGTATATTCATGTTTATGGTTACAGTACGCTATCATTTTCTATAGCTTGTGCTCGGCGTTAGTATGTTTTATATATCACCAAAATTTGACTGACATATAATTTATAGTATCACCTTACAGGATGACTTCTTCAGTTCTCTTGAACATCCTTAGTAGATAGTTTTTTACTCATTATTATCCATGTTACTTGCGGTGTTTTCTCGGTTTCCGTATATACATGGTTGAATGTTATTCTTTAAGTTTCCTAACTTAGTCAATTTGGTGTTATAAATTTACTCTGTGATTGTGAAGTTTCTATCATGTGCTAGATTAATAGTTGTAATATCCCAAAATAGGGAATTTTTACAAAAATAAGAATATCTGAAGATATTCCAAATTTGGAGCTTCAGAAAATCATGAAAATAGCAATTTAAATCATCTCATAATATGTAATATAAAATATAACCAACATATGAATGATCAACAACAATAATATGGCCTATACACTCCTTCCAAAGTGGGGAAATGCAACAATATAGGGCATAAAACAGTTGTCTTCAGAAAATAACGCTATCTCTGTTAGAAATGGGACTTGGATCCCTTAGAATATAAAATATATAACTCACATCCAGAACTGGAGAAAAAACAAATGCTTCTAGCCAACATAAACAGATCTCCCCAAGTCAATATGTCTCAAATAAGCCCAAACCCCATGAATTTACTTAACAGAAATTACTGAAGCATACAAAAGAATTATTCTAATGAAGTTTTATGCAAAAAATAATGAGAAATAACAGATCTGGAGTGTACAATCACCCAATGGCTGAGAAAAGTGGATATCTCTTCCTCTTTATACAAAATAAGGATAACCCGGCAAGGGTTTCATGAAAGTACAATGTATAAAAGTGAAGATCTGCAGATCTAGATCTGAAAAATGCAGTTATACTACAACTCTGTATAAATATAGCTGAAATGTACAAATAACAAAAGAAAAATGAAATACAGAGCCTTCCGGGAGAAGGGTTGGCCCTTCCTCCAAGGAACAAGCTCACAAGCAAGGGTTCAAACCCTGCTAATACAACTCTAGGAAAAATGACGCAGTTTCTTCAGAGAACTGCGATGTAGGAGATGGATTCTTCTTTGGCCACATGCCAATATGTCCAATATGCTTAGAAACCTCCTGTACAGATCTTACAAATAAAGGGAAGCTCCCTCCTCTAAAAGATAAGCTCAAAAAGTGGTGTTGGGGACTTTCCACTGCAACACCCTGAAACACAACACTATTCTCTACAGAAATAACGTTGTGGCTGAAGGAGGATGCTTGGCCTCAAGCATGAGTGTGGAAAACTGAAGTACAATACTCCTTCTTGAGGCCTCTCAAGAAAGGAGAAGGATTCCTAAACAAGAGATCCTTGTGCTAAAAAACATTGTAGCTCTGCTAAACAGCAAGAGGATGCCAAATAGTCTAAACAGAAAAAATCAATAATATCCAAGCTAACCCCAAATGGTAGCCATCCTCTTCCTTATAAAATTTTTGAGCCTCCTCACCTTGGGTCCCACCCATTAGGGTTTCCACTCCATATGGGAAATCTCCCTCCAAAATTACACTGTACCTTCCTCAAGGCCACTCCTCCATACTGCGCTGTTTGATTGGGTCAAGGTTGACCTCTTCAATCTGCCTCATCCCTTTTCACACTCAGGTGCCTCCAATCCAGCTCTCAAATGTCTGTCTATGTTGATCCTTGTTCACACTGAACTAGATATATTGTTGATATCTTCTTCTTCATACATGCATGTTGACTTAGTCAAACTTTGACTTTGTCCTCATTCATTTTACCCTGTTCACACACACCAAAAATTAATATTCCCCTTAGCTGCTTGCTAAAGTATGAATATTACAACAGTTTTGTATTCTTTCTTTACTTTAAGTTATGAGTGATGGCCAAACCATCTTCTTCTATCCGTGTATTATTTAGCCTTCAAGAAGAGCGACCAGACCTAGAGTCCAGGTTCTTTCCCAGATTCGAGTCTAACAGTTTTCTTCCAGATTACATACTTTACCCTCATATTAGTTCACAAATGTATTCCAATTCCTACTACTTAATTTAGTTTGGTTTAACTGGTTGTATGTGGGCTTGAGGTTTTACTGAAGCATGAATTCCGGAATATATTGGTCTAAATTTACACAACATAGAATATATTCCTTGCCTACTGTAATATTTTCTTTGAGAGAATTACTGATTCATATATATATATATATATAAGGTACAGTAATCTCTTTCCTTTGTTCATGTACGTAAATATATTTCTAAGTACTACAACTAAACATAATATTCACGTTCTTTCATTTCTACAACACATATTTTCTAGTAACAAAATTTAAAATGGAATTTATACTCTTTCTGTCTCCAATATATATTTTCAAAATTTTAGGAATTACACAATAAGATTGAATTCTTGTTTTTTTTTCAACCAGTTCTGTCATTAATAACTAAAATAAATAACTCTACGTACTTATCTTATCTGGGTCGCTACTGATGGTTTCCGCCCAACCATAAGAGAGGCAATTACGTTCTTCTCTTCCCCCATGCTCCACTCCTGAGTTGGGTAGGTTAACAAGGGTTTCGAAAGAGACCCCAGGAATCCAAGTCCAATCTTCCTTTCTAGAAACCCTGAGGAGTACAGAGTATTCCACTGGTCACAAGAAGCTCTGGAAATTTCCTTTCTCTACCCTTTTCCTCCTTCCCATAACAAAACCCCTTTTCCTCTCTGGTATGTGCCTTTATCCTTAGAGGAAAAGGTAACTGTTTGAAATGTCGAACCACTTGTCAGTTCTTTGAATACTTTTACCATCGGTACTTTTTGTTTTAACTTTTATGGAATCTCTTTTCCATAATTAATTCATTTTCACAAAATAAAGTTAACCCATATTCATCAAGAAATCCTTTAAAAAAAAATGAAATGTTTTAAGTTCTTTTTTTTAACAAAGATAACATAGCATAAAAACTAGTCAACACTATTTAACACATAAACTGTCACTGTAACATGGTCATTTTTTATTTATTTATAAGGTTATTTTTATTTTGTTATTTTTTAAAATATTTGTATTAGATTACATTAAAATATTTACATTAGATTACATTATGTTACACATTTCTAGTATATTGTAAGCATTAAATCTTCACTCAAAGAAAGAATTACATATATACCTTATTCTAAAAAGTAATATATATACCTAATTCATATCCTAACTATAGAATGTCTCTCGATACAATAATTATTAAATACAAAAAACACGTTAAAAAACCAAAAACAAAATAATAATAATAATAATAAATAAATAAAATAAAATAAAATATATATATCAAAAGAAAATAAACTAGAAATCAAAATAACAATTAAAAAAATAAAATTATCAAAATATATAAAGAATACCAATACATAAATTGATAATAGTATTTATATATTATTTAATAACAAATGCTATTTGTTTCCATATAAATGAACCAATATAAAAAATAATAATAATAATAAAAATGAAAAGAGATCTTATAAAAAACATGTAAAATGACTCAATGATTCAACTCAAAGAAATAAACTTAACAACTTTATAAAAAGGAATAAAAATTCTAACAGGGATAAAAGATAAAACGACAAGTAAAAATATAAAAACCATAATTTTTTTACAGATTATAATGATATCTAATTTCAAAAAATATGAAATAAAAGAAGGGAATCAAAAGTCATATAAACGACTTTTTATAAATAGAAATGAAAGGAAACCAATGAATAAAACAAAATAAATTAAAATAAAAAAAGTTTAGTTAAATACCATAATAATTTAATGACAATACTAATTACCACTAAATATATATTAATTAATGAAAGCTTTTTTTTTTTATTAATCTCGTTTTTTCGGCTTTGATCGTAATGCTTTTTTCTTCTTTTTGTTGAGTTATAATAATGGTGATGACGATGATGATTAACATCCACTAATACCAATATGGTTAATCATACCTTAAGAAAGAAACTGTTAATTGAAATTATTTAATTTTTTTTTTGTGATAAAAAAGGAGAGAAAGAAGTGTTTCGAGGTCACTGATTAAACAATTCAAGTAGGTTGGTAGTGGGGAAAATGTTTTGGAAATGAGAACGGATGTGAGTAAGGGCCAGACAATCTAAGAGAAAGTTATTTTCATCTTTGACTCTCTTAGTATAGCAAAGTAGACATATTCTTTAGTCCCAAGGTATCTTTGGAATAGACCAACGCTCGGTTTCACTCTGGAGTTCATGTGAATAGTTATAATCCTTGCAATATTCATTCTCTTCATAACACTGATTAAGACATAAGGGTAATTTTGGTTAGAAAATGTGGGGTTGATTACCTCCTTATAATATCTTAAATTTCTTTTCCCCTCTATCTCCTTATCACTCCACAACTTATCCCTGAATTTGGAAGTAATGATGTTTTTAATATTATCCTTGTTCCCCAAGATTTTCTCCTCCTTTATCTCCCCATGGTCAAGCTAGGACTTGACATCTTTATGTCGCCCTCACTTGAGACAAAGGTGGTTTTGACTAGAGTTAGAGAAATTTTTGGGAGTCTCTTAGCTTCCATGTTGTACAACTTCTTCTTATATATCAAATACCTAAACATAGTCGTGCATTCAATAGGGAAATTCTAGCTTCAATCAAGATAATTTGGTAGGAAGTATTTCATTTAACCTTGTGGTTGTAGTTTATGAATTAATTTTCGATAATTTCAATATTTTTCCATGAATCTCTAGATAGACCGCAACCCCATACTTCACATCCATATAAAATAACAAGGGTGATGAGAGTCTTGAAGAGGAGCGATTTTTTACTCTAAACCCAAAGATTAGTCATCTTACAATTTTTTTCAAGCTCATTATAAGCTTTCTAACCTCCTATAATAATTTTCTCAATGTTATAGTTCCAATTGAGTTGACGACCAATGCCAATACCTAAATATTTGTAAGAAGAAACATTCTCAAAGTAATTGTTATCATAAATGAAATTATCATATGATACCTTTTTGGATTTAATGATCATAACTTTAGTCTTGTCAGTATTAACAATCATACCCATCTTGGAACAATAATCATGGAGGGTTTTAAGGTGCTTGTTGAGATCGTCAAGACTCCTAGAAAGAAGAATGATATCATCAGCATAAAGGAGAAGAGTAATGACTATACCAGAGAGCTTGGGTCCTTTGCAACCAACAACCTATAAGCATTCCTCAAGCTTGTCAATATAAATGCAAACAAGGGTAGGGGATAAGGGACACCCTTTCTTAACAATGATGTTGCATTTAATTTCAGTAGACCAACCCTCGGTGGTCTTAATATTAGCTATAACATTCTCGTATAATCTAATAACAATGACCCTTAACTCGGGACAAAAATAATATCATGGTCAAGGGACACTTATTCCAAGCTAAATATTGGGAAAAATATCCTAGTGGATATCACTTATTATGTTTATGGCCAAGGTAATTGGTAAAGGAAACGGAAAAATGTTCGGAAAGGAAAAAAAATATTTTTGGGAATTTATTTATAGAAATAAATGAAATTAGGAGAAGGGAAGGTAAAAGGTCACATGTTGCATGTGAGGAGGAAATTGAAGGAAAATTAAGGAAAATGAAGAAATTAGAGGCATCAATAATAAAAAGACCTCATAACATTTGTTGGTAGCCTTTTTTCAGTTCAGTTTTGGAGTTGTTTTAGCCTCTGGGTTCCCTTGGTTGTTTTTGGATTGGTTTATCCATGAGATCCCACATTCATGCTTGGAATATGGCATGAGGGTGACTGGAGGAAGAGATATTTGGCTCAACATGTCTATGGTTCAGTGGTGAATGGAAGTCTCAAACCTAGTCAGTTATTGCCTGTGTTTAATGGAAGCTAAGTTCTCTTTCTTTTGTACTTATTAATATTTGGATTAATGGTTGCTATCTTACTACTATTTCCATGGTTTTATGCTGGTTATAATCTTGTTTAAATGACTGGTTCATGTCATGGTTATTTCATGTATTTACTTGTAATTGTTAAAATGATGGATGCAAGACCTACTTGATGTCATAATTCTTCAAGGAAGAAGGTGGTGATCATTCTTCTAATGTTTCATAAGAGTTTTCAGTTATTCATGCTTTGTCTTATATCCTAGATCAGTAGATTTCATTCATGCCAAGTGTTTGAAAGAATTTTAGTATCAATTGGGGTTGGTCAGTTCTAGTCCTAACGATAGTTTTGGTTTATTATTCTTGTGATGATGTGTTTAATGGATTCTGTAAATTACAACAAGTTATGGGAAGTGGCCAAAATTCTAGGCTTGAAAAGTGCCTTAAATCTCGCAGATGCAAGCACATTTCTGGGAGATTTAGTCCGTGGATGAAATCATGTAGGCTTGTGGGTGTGTCCAAAGCCTCCCAGACACATACATGCAGGCTTGTGGGAGCGTACAAGGGGTTTTATTCATAAAATTTCAGTGAGACCCTGGGACGAGTTAGGTGGATGACTTGGATAGCCTCTGGGGCTCCTTTAGCAGGTGGTATAGGTCTGTGTTATGGTTTTCTGCATTGATTCCACTTCCTTAAATTCACCAAGGATATTGAGTCTATCTTGACTTCCCCTCATCTCATGTTTACCCCAGTTGGCTGGTTACTTGGGTAGGTGTGAGGGGAGGTGGACGTTACTTCAAAAGGTATTGATGGTATACTTATTTTCTTCAAGATTTCATCCTGCAACTTATCTTATTATGAATAAAATTTTTCGCTCTAGATATTGGGTATAATTCAGTGCTACTTCTATGGTGGATTCCCTAGTTGCTCCACGAGTGAGAGGAGTTATAACTCAGAAAATTAATCCTGATCTCTTCATCTCCCTTCTTCGCTTCTAGATGATTGATACTCTTAATGATATTCTAACACTTTGGTTCTTGAGTATCCTTCTTTAAGTATCCCTTCCTTGAATTTTCACCTTAACTATATACCATGTTGAGAAATATAGGGGTAGCAAGTGTAGGTGATTTCTCTTTGTTGAAAACTGTTTGCAATGTGTTTTTACTTCTTTAGATTAAATTCTTCTTTTCACTTCATTATTATTATTTTTTTCTTCATAAAAAAATTACCAAACGATAAAGAAGAATGAAACAAATCACACAAGATATAGATGATCAACTAGAGCCAAAAACTCTCCAAAATTGAGAGGAAAACCCATGAGAATTCTTCTTATAGAATCTTCAATTGACGAATTCCAATACCTAGACCCTTGACCAACAACCCTGCAAGACCAAGTCAATTGTTGCCTCAAGTAAAAGTCAAATTATTCTTGATACTGCTGCAATCTCTCCTTTGTACTTAACCCTCAACCCTGTAACCCTAATACAAAACTTTCAGCCTCCTTTACTACAACTCTTGACCTCCTGCAATTGATTGAACTTTTCACAAGTGCTACAAGTTTGAGGTGTTTGGAACTTCTTTACTTCACTATGGAAAAATTCCTTTCTTCAACTATTTGGATTACCTTTCAAACATCTTTCACCTCTTTGACCTGAATGTAATTTCATCCTTTTGCAGCTGACATTGTGATTTATTTATATTCTACACGTGTGACGAATGAGCCCAAAAATAGACCTCAAAAACTACATTTTTATCCTTCCTCTTATTCTCTTTCTTTTTAACTTGATATGAGACTACTTCTTGTCCATTGATCGATTTTTTGTGTTCTTTCTTGGATACCCTTCGAAGTGGTCAATTAGCCTTGTATACATATGATTCTTGTCACATAAAATAGGTTGAATTGTATTTTGAGACGGTCGACTCATTGCATGCATTTTGACTTGGCCTTGGAGGGTTCCTTGACTCCATTTTGACTCAAATAAATTTATTTTACAATATGTAACTTTCCAAAATGGGTCTTTCATACATGACAATGACTCATAAGCCCTAGAAGCTCTTAATATGAGCTTGACCTATAAAATAAATTCCTATTGAGCATGAAATCCATGCCTCAAGAAAACAATAATACTTTTTTTTCGTTACATAAAATCATGATTACATATGTCATTATGAAGAATGAACCTAGTTATATATTCCAACAAAAAGTGGTTAGGGGTAGGTGAAAATACTAATTAAATGTAATATTATTACATTGTATGGAATATTTCTCACCACATCTTAGCCTAAATATTACATTTTACTCAATATTTCCCCTAGCCTTGCTAATTTTATAGTTGAGTTTGTTTACTTACAAACTTCAAATATAAAGAAAAATTACAAAAAGATAAGAAGTGGATGAGTTCAGGAGAAAATTTTGGATAAAATGTAATATTATAATAATATAATTTACCCAATATAACCTAGTAAAATGTGGATGAAGGTAGGAAAAAATATTAGATAAAATGTAACAATTACATTTTTCCTAATATTTTCTCCACATCTAAACATATGAATAAAAGTGTTTTATCTTTATAGGCTACATGGATTCAACCCCATCATTTTCTACAAAGAATTATGTATCTAAATATAACATCAAACTAACATGGATCTAGGCTAGTTTAATTTTCCCCTAAAATAGGTTATATTCCACATGAATACCATGAGTCATTACCATGGATTCTTAAAACCCTAGGCCAATTTATTTTTTATAAGGTTATTTTTATTTTTTTTAATTTATTTTCTTTTTACCTAGTTAAAATATTTACATTAGATTACATTATGTTACACATTTCTAATATATTGTAGGCATTATATCTCCGCTCAATGAAGGAATTAATTTAATGTCCGTGACAACATTACTAGACTGTAGAGAGCGTCTCTGCCCAATAATTATTAAATACAAAAGAGACATTAAAGAATGGAAAAAAATAAAATAACATCAATAATAAATAAATAAAATAAAATTATATATATATATATATATATATATATAATAAATTTGAAATCAAAATAACAATTAAAAAAAATTAAATAAAAATTAACCCAAAAAAAAAATAAAGAATACCAATATATAGACTGATCATAATATTTATATATTATTAAGATATATATATTATTTAATAACAAACGTTATCTTATTCCATAAAAATGAATCAATATAAAAAAGAAATAAAATAATAAAAATGAAAAGGGATCTTAGAGAAGACATGTAAATCTGACTAAATCAATCCACTCAAATAAATAAACTTAAAAACTTTATAAAAAGGAATAAAAATTATAACAAGAACAAAAGGATAAAATGACAACTAAAAATATAAAAACCATAATTTGTTTACAAAATAGAACGATATCTAATTTCAAAAAAATATGAAATAAAAGAAGGGAATCAAAAGGCATATACACGATTTTTTATTAATAAAAATGAAAGGAACCCAATGAATAAAGCAAAACAAAATAAAATAAAAAAGACAAGTCCAGTTAAATACAATAATAACTTAATGACAATACTAATTACTATTAAATATACACCAAACAATGATTTTTTTTTTAATTTTTTTCGATTTCATCTCTTTCTCTCTTCATTATCAGTCATTTTCCTTCTTTTTGTTTGAGTTATAATGATGGTGATGATGACGATGATTAACGTTTACTAAAACTGATATGGTCAATCGTACCATAAGAAAGAATTAGTTAATTGAGATTATTTAAAATTTCATTTTTGTAATAAAAAATGAGGGAAAGAAGTGTTCCGAGGTCACTGTAGTTTTTTTCACTGAACAAGTCAAGGAGGTTGGTAGTGGGGAAAATGTTTTGGAAATTAGAACGAATGTGTGTAAGGGCCAGACAATACAGGAGAAAGCTTTTTGCTTTTTTCAATAACAGAGGAGGCATATTGTTTCGTCCCAAGGCATATTCATAATAGACCAATGGCCAGTTTCACTATGGAGTTCATGAGAATAACTCTAATCATTGGAATATTAATTCTCTTCTTAGCACTCATTAAGACATAAAGGTAATTTTGGTTACGAAACATGGATTTGATTACCTCCTTATAGTATCTTAACGTTATTTTACCCTTTATCACCTTATCACTCCACAACTTATTCTTAAATTTGGAAGTAATGGTGTTTTTAATATTATTCTTGTTCCCCAAGATGATCTCCTCGTTTATCTCCCAATGGTCGAGCTAAGACTTGACATATTTATGCCATCTTCGCTTGAGCCAAAGGTGGTTTTGACTAGAGTTAGAAGAAACTTTAGGGATTCTCTTGGCTTCGATGTTGTACAAATTCTTCTTATACATCAAATACCTAAACATAGTCTTGCATTTAATGGGGGGAAGACTAGCTTCAATCAATAGAATAGGGTAGGAAGTATTCCCTTTAATATTTTGGTTGTAGGTTATGAATTTCTTTTGGATCATTTCAATATTTGTCAATGAATATCTAGATATAATGCAACCCCACACCTCACATCCATATAAAATAATTGGGGTGATGAGAGTCTCGAAGAGGAAATTTTTTCTACTCCAAACCCAAAGATCAGTCGTCTTATAATTGTTTTCAAGTTCATAGTAAGCTTTCCAGCCTCCTATAGTCATTTTCTCAATGTTATAGTTCCATTTGAGTTGATGGTGGATGTCAATACCTAAATATTTGTAAGAAGAAACATTCTCTAAGTAATTGTTATCATAAATGAAATTATCATAGGAGACCTTTTTGGATTTAATAATCATAACTTTAGTCTTGTTAGTATTAACAGTCATACCCATCTTGGAACAATAATCATGGAGGGTCTTAAGCTATTTGTCGAGATCGCGAAGACCCTTGGAAAGAAGAATGATGTCATCACCATAAAGGATAAGATTAATGACTATACTAGCGAGATTGGGTCTGTTGCAACCAACAAATTATAAGAATTCCTCAAGCTTCTCAATGTAAATGAAAAAAAGGGCAGAGGAAAAGGGACACCCTTGATTAACAACTATGTCTCATTTAATTTCAGTAGACCAACCCTAAGTGACCTTAAGATTGGCTATAACATTCTTTTATAATCTACTAACAAGGACCCTTAACTCAGGAGAAAAATAATACCACGATCAAGGGACACTTATTCCAAGATTAATATTGGGAAAAATATACTAGTGGACATCACTTGTTGTGTTTATGGCCAGGGGGAATTGGAAAAAGCAGTGGAAAAGGCTTTGAAAAGGAAAAAAGGTATTTTTGGCACTTTATTTATGAAAATAAAGGAACTTAGGAAAAAATGAAGGTAAAAGGTCATAGATTTCATGTGAGGAGAAAATTGAAGGAAAATTAAGGAAAATGAAGAAATTAGAGGCACCAATAATAAAAACATATCATAGCATCAGTTGGTAGGCTTTTGTTAGTTCAGTTTTGGGATTTGTTTAGCCTCTGGGTTCCCTTGTTTGTTTTTTTATTGGTTTATCCATGAGATCCCACATTCATGATTGGAATATGGCGTGGGGGTGACTGGATGAAGAGAGATTTGGCTCAGCCATGTCTATGGTTGGGTGGTACATGGAAGTTCCGAACTTGGTCAATTATTGCCTATGTTTAATGGAAGCTAAGTTCTCTTTATTTTATACTTACTAATATGTGGTTTTAATGGTTCTTATCTCATTGCTATTTCTATGGTTTTTTGCTGGTTATAAACTTGTTTAAATGACTGGTTCATGTCATGGTTATTTCATGTATTTAATTGTAATTGTTAAGATTATGGATGCAAGACCTAATTGATGTCATAATTTTTCAAGGAAGAGGGTACGACGATCCTTCTTATAATGTTTCATAAGAGTTTTCATTCATTCATGCTCTGTCTTGTATCCTAGACCTATATATTTCATTCATGCTCTGTCTTGTATCCTAGACCTATATATTTCATTCATGCCAAGTGTTTGACAAAATTTCAGTCCTGGTTAGGGATGGTTAGGCCTAGTCTTAGAGTTAGTCTTTTGTTTATTGGTATTTTCATCATGTGTTTAGTGGATTCCAGAAGTTACAACAAGTTATGGGTAGTGGTTGGAATTTTGGGGTTGAAAAGTGCATTAAATCCCATGGATGCAAATACAAGTCTGGGAAATTTATTCATTGGATGCAATCATGTAGGATTTTGGGTGCATCTAGATCCTCCTAGATGCATGCATGCAGGATTGTGGGAGATGGGGGGTTTTATTCATAAAATTTCGGTGGGACCCTGGGAAAAGTCAGGTGGATGATTGGGATAGGCTCTGGGGGTCCAATAGTAGGTGGTATAGGTCTGCGTTATGGTTATCCTCTTCGATTCCACTTCCTTAAATTCACCAAGGATATTGAGTCTGTCTTAACTGCCCCTCATCTCATGTTTACCCTAGTTTTCCAATTAGTTGGAAATGTGTGAGGGGAGGTGGACGTTACATCAAAATATATTTATGGTAGACCTATTTTCTTCAATATTTCAGTCTGTAACTTAAATTATTATGACTCCAAATTTTGGCTCTAGAGCTTGGCTATAATTTGGTGCTACTTATATGGTGGATGCCCCAATTTCTCCATGAGTGAGGGGAGTTATAGCTAAGAAAACTAATCATGATCTCTTCGATCTCCCTTCTTCTCTTCTTGATTATTTATGCTCTTGATGATCTTATCTCACTTCGATTCTTTAGTGATAAGGAGTTCATAAATTTTGCTCAAAATTAGATTGGGTTGAAACTAGGATGGTTGTGTAGACCTCATCTTCCTGATTTCGGTGCCATGAACGATTCGAAAAACTGATGTCGTATGAGGGAAATATTGCGTTCTGATCGAAATGCCAGACATGTAAATTTTTTGATAGTTTGACCAGGGTTAACTGGGATGCACAGTTAGCAGGGTGGATGTACAGTAAAAAAAAAATGGAATATTCTGAAGAATATTCCTTTTCTCCAGGCCAATCAATGGAAGAAAAGTGTTCGTTTTTTGTTTGAAGGTACGGTGGGGAGAGCCAATCAAAGGCTACCATGTGGCTAGCCCTAAGGCCACCATGTGGCCCCTGAACCGCATTGTAAATTTTTTAGGAGTTTGCAGGAATGGACTGCGGAACCTCCTGCCCACCATGTGCACGACTTAACCACCCACTTTGCATGTTGTTTCTTAAAATTTATAGGCATCGGGTTAATGTTATGGTTTCATAGATTTGAATGTGGGGGTTGGGAACTGCCAGCGGTCCCAACCCGCTAACGGTTCCACGAAATATGGTCACATTGCAACGTAACTCCGACATCAAACGTAACCTTTGACAGTCTCTGCCAACGGTTTCAACACTTGTCACATGGCATAACGTTAAATGTTAATTCTGCGCTATTTATATAATGGTCCTTTATTAACCCCGCCTAATCTACTTCAACTCATGAAGTTGCGAGTCTTGCCATCCATCATCAACTGCGAGATTAGTTGGTGGCTGTGGCAATTCCCAATCGCATATGGTTAATGCCACGGTATTTTAAAGTGCAGGTTTGGCAGCGTGCTTCAAAGTGAATCACTATTTTAACTCGCATATGAGTTCTACACTTAGTGAGCGTTTTATAGGGTAATTGGGAAAGATAGAGACTCAATTTTCACCCATTCTCGATAGAATGAAGAGTCATTTTTGACTAATTGGAGAATTTGGAGCCATTGGTGCAGAAACCAATAGAGGCATGTAACCGTTACGAAGAAAAAATTTTGAGCATAATGAAAGATGGACATGCTACTGGGAGCCGGGACTAAGATGTAGCCCAGAGGGGTGAATTGTTTATCATGCCTACCGTGGTAAATTATATGTATGTACTTATTTTCTATTTACACTGCTATTCAATGTTATTTAAGCTTGTTTTATGCTTTAATTCACCTAAAATCATCTACACATTTCATGGTTAAAATCCTCAATCTCACAAACTAATGAGACAAGTATGCACATGTTTATAAACTGAAAATACACTTAGTATAGAAAAACCACAACTTTCCGCATTACACAGCACGTAGCCAGAGTTTATTTCGGTGTTGTTAGTGCAAAGAATTGTTTGACCTGCTTAAAATTTTAGATGCTTACAAGGCTCAAGCTCAAGACAGGAGAAGGAAAATTGAAGGAGCAGTATGGTTCCAAAAGAGCCACAAGAAGAGAGCAAGATTGGTTACAATCTTCCACCACCTAGTTCACCTTGAAGAAAGAAGAAGCTACTTTTAGCATGCCTTCAAGAGGAAGGAGAAAGCCATAGTGTTAGTTGATCCCAAAGAGTAATAAAGAGTGTTTAGGAAAGTATTTCTTGACATGACCGGAGGAAAGCAGAACTTTTTATCAAGAAAGGAATGAGAGACTAGAAGGAGAAGTATCCAAACTTTAAAGGACAAGGATGTTCGGAGGTCACAATGATTAAGATAAGTCAAATAAGGGAAATGGAGGAAATGGAGGAAAGGAGAGTCATCATCCGTTCCCCATCATCATCATCTCTACTTCTACTTCAATACATCGCCACACAAGTCAAAGAACACCGTAAAAGTCATTTTTTAAAACTTGATGTTAAGTTTGAATTACCAATGTTTAATGGTGAAGTCAATGCATAAAGCTTGATAATTGGATTAGGAAATTGAGGTCTATTTGAGAATCGAAACCTTTAGGATGATGATACTAAAATCCAATTAGCTTCATTGAGAATGGAAGGTAGCACTTGTTTGTGGGAAGCCAAGACAAAGGAGGGAGACTGAACATGAAGATTATTCTATCATGGTCATATTTTAATATCACATAAACAAAATTTATCCATTAGCTCATATGCAATCCATAATGAACTGGCAAAACTTTAGACAATTGAAGGGACAAAATGTGCAAGAATACACCTAAGAATTTAGATAAGAGCTCTTTTATTAGGTATATTTTTCACAGCCAAGATACTTCGCTCAAGTACATAGGAGGCTATACAGTTACCTTAAAGATACTATTATCATGTTTAACCCCACTCATTTAGATGAAGCATGTGTTTAGGCCATATTACAGAAACTAGAGGAAGAACATTTCTGAAGAGGGTGAAAGAAACCTTTAAGTGGGTAAAACAAAGATGACCTCAAAGGTAAAACAAAAAGAATGTGCATTTGTTAAAGAACAGGGAGAAAATTGTTTGAAAACATTTTTCAAAAGAATGCCATGATGAAACTCATTGTTGGAAATTACATTCTAAAATGAGGCCAAAGAAGCCTAATAAATAAATACAACAAAAAACTACATCTCAACTCAACATTTAGAGATGATGCCAGGATGAATCAAGATTATAGCCATGGGATTGAAGAACATGAAGGGAAATAAATTGAAACTAAACCGAGTACTAGTACATCAAACTGCCACATAAAAACCCAAATGAAGAAGAAAGAATACAACTGTTTACGGTGAGGAGAGTCATATCCAAGCATACCAAGATTTATCATTATTTACATGGGTCACAAGCAAACTTTAATTTCCGAAGACCCTGTCAAGAAAATTTAACCTTGAGACCATACCACATCCAAAAACATATCCATTAGGTTGTATTTGGGAAGGATTCAAATTTAATATGTTTTAAATAAATGTATATTGTAAACTTGCAATCACCTAAATTTTAAGGACACAATGGAATTAGAGGGTTCCGCTTGCCATAACAGTATTGTGTTGGGGAGTCTCATTGTATGATGAAAGCGATTCTCTATAGCCAAGGAGAACAAGTATTATTATTCAAATATGAAAAGGAGAAAGTTCATTGTTAGATAACATCGCAAGAAGACAAATATTTCTACGATAAATGTTGGACAAAAGAGTAAGTAAAATTCAAGTAATTTTGTTCTTCTAATGATTAAGCAGCAAAGTTGATGTTAAGCATGAATCATTTGAGAGATGTGATCCTAAGTTGAACAGATTTATATGATGTAGTTAATTCACATCATGAGATGTTTCTGTGAGCCAACATGATTGCTCTTAAAGAGAGATTCAACAGAGATTCAACAGTGTTAAGCACGTTCCTTCAAACATCGTATTTATCGCATGTCGATAATGGAGAATCTGAAATAAAGAGGAAAACAAAGAGACGTTGGACAAATGAATCAGAAGGCTGCTAATTTCGCCATGGTTCACCCATAGTCTTGATACCAAATAAAGATGGGACTTGGCATGTAGATTTTTAGAGCGAACAAGATTACAAGAAAGAATCGTTACCTACCTCCTTAACAGATGATTTTTCGTATCAACCGAAAGAAGCAAGTTTTTTCACTAATTTAGATTTATGAAGTGGATATCAAGTAAGAATTGCATAAAGTGATATATGGAAATCGCATTCAAAACCAAACAAGGACTCTTTGAGTGGCTAAAGGCACTACTAGTGTAATGCACCGTACCCCATGTGTGTTATGGATAGTGTTGTATCCATCTTTGGTGAATTTGTGATTGTGTACTTAGATGACATTGATTTTCAGCAAACAAGAGAATAGAGTGCTTGATATTTAAAGAATGAGAAATCAAGCTTCTTAAGATGTCATGTGAGTTTGGAAAAAGACTTTTGGTCTAGTTGGGAGATATTGTAGGAGGAGGAGAGTTGAATTTATCTCATAGCGGAACTATTATGAATTGGCTCAATAATTAAAACAAGAATTTATAAGAAGTTTTTAGTGCATTTCATTATTGGGAAAGCTATTAAGTAACTTTATTCCATCGTGCAACTCCTATGCATGCAGAAAAGTTTGAATAAAGGTTTCAATGGGGAGGAAAACAAAAATCTTTCAAGCTTTAAAATAAAGGTCGCTTGAACTCCATTCTCAAAATAAAGCAAATTCTTAGATAGCCATTCGAGATTCAAAATGATGCTAGTGATTGTTATGGTGCACTGGCAAAAGACAGGTTTATCGCTATCAAACATTTAATGGTGTCAGAATTAATTATCCTACATATGAAAAAGAAATATATCCGCAGTACAAAGCCAAGAAGTGGAAACGCCATTTGATGGGTAAAGAGACAATTGTGCATAACACTAACCAAACAATACTTGCAATCGCAAAAACAATTGCAAATCAACACATTTCAGGGATGGGATTTTCAACAAATTTCACTATTATAAGGTATGAAGAAATGTATTTTTCAATAAATTTACAATATTATTTCAAGACAAATCATTAGGTGTATCTACTTTACCAAAATGACTGCTATGTACATGAGAGTTACACTTAACAACATGTACATGATGATGATTTTCAAGATGGGGTATGCTAGTTTGAGTGAAGGGGAATCGTTGAAGAAAAAGATTATCACATGCATAACAATTTTTTAAGTTTCATTTGGGTAAGTTGTGTATACCATAAGGAAAATGTTCTAGTTTCATGAGTATAGTCATTCATCTTCTATTGTCGACACTTTGGGGTAAGAAAATAAAGGTGTATCTATAGAGGTATTGCTATTGGCCTTGCATGATAGATAGTGTCATGTTTTATAATAAGTTGTTTCACGTGGTGCGCTGCCTGCAATAGGAAGTTTGGGTTGTACAGCACACTTATTATCACATATGGGAGTGTTCTATGGAATTGTTTGGAGGTTTATCTATGTCAAGAAACAACATGATTATATCTATGTAGTTGTGGACAGATTCAAGAAATGTATACTTTTTCCGTGTAAGAAAAACATCATCGCTGAAAAAAATCATCGAACTTTATTTTCAACATGTTTGGGTTCATTTTGGATTGCCAACTTCTTTTGTTAGTGACATGGATTCTAGATTCATTGGGAATTTTTGGTCAAATATATGGAAGATGATGGATAAAAATTTGAAAGAGCATCGATTTTCATCCACAAATAGATGAAAACCGAGGTGGCGAACAAAACTGCTATGCATCTATTGAGAGGACAGACAAGTGCAAAATCCTAAGTCAGGATGAATAAATCGTATTACATTCAACACGTTTAAACCGATAAAAGCACTCTTCAACACAAACATCGCTTGAAGTATGCTTTGGGTATTTGCTATAATCGCCATTAGACTTCATCTTTGGGAAGGATGTTGTACAGATGCACATAGTGACATTAACAAGGCTCGAAAGCCTACCGAGAAAATTCAGACATAAGATCAACAAGTTCAAGAACAACTTGAGAAAAGTCAAAGAAAATACAAAGAGAGTATGACAAACATCATTAAAGGCTTTAAAATGTCAACAAATATTACTCATTACCATTTTTTCACCTATGCTTGCATTATATCAATTAGCTGTCATTACTTTTCTCATTATTCATCATTAATGGGTCTCATTTACACTTTCCAAATATCATTTATTTTCAAGCATTTAAAGAGAAATTCTTGATTAAATATTAGAAAACAATATATTTTAATTCATATATGAAAGTGGATTGTTTTGTGACATGTGTAGGTTCCGTATGAAGCTTCCAAGACACCTTTATGTGGCCTTGAATGATAAGTTTTGAATTTGATAAGATAAGCCTTATGGAGAAGATCATGATCTCATGGAGAAGATCAAGGACAAAAGAGGTTATGTGTCTAGATGGTTGGAGAGATGAAGTGAACTAAAGAGAGATTAGGTGATTATCATTATGAGTTTATCTCATCCTATTGTATAAATATTTAGCACACCCTCCAGGTTTGTAATCTTAGAGTTGGTTTGTACATCATGATGAAGATTTTTAAATAAAGAATCATACTTTGATTTTGGTTGTTTTACATTTGGAGTCTTCCTTGAAGTGGTGCTTTGTGAGTTATGAGATTCTGTCACTTAAATTTTGCATGCTTATTTTAGGTATAATTTAATTTAAGTGTTTTTTTTTTTTCATTTCAACTTTTAAGTTTTTGTTATGATGTTCTAATATTGAGCATCTTACAATTCATGTGTTCTTCGTAAGAGAACCGTAAGATCTCGCATAATTATTAGATTCGTGTTTGTTTCATTTCACCTTTCAAGTTTTTGTTAGATGTTCTTTAATATTAGTAGATTCATAATTCATGTGTTCTTGCAAGAGAATCGTAACATCTCGTACAATTATTAATTTAGGTTTGCTTAGCTTTTGAAGAGATTTTACCCAATGTGTTCTTGTATGAACCTTAAGATCTCGACAAATTAGGAATCTTTCTGGTACTCATAGGCGGCACTTGGGTTTACCTTCCGGGTTGACATTAAATTGAACCGATTGACATCAATAATTAGACACCAAACATTTTTGGCGTCACATTCGGGAAGTGCAACTAGAAGGATTTTCTAGTAATTATTTTTATGGTATTTGTTTTACGACTAACTTGTGGAACTTAGTGACACTCGTTCATAAAGGAAGTTTAAAGTTTGAAGCATTATTTTTATTTTTCACACATAGTTAATTTAAAACTGTGCTTTTATTTAAACCCATTTTCAATAATCCATCTACGGATGAGGAATTTGACAATGTTGAATGTGTATTTTCTGGAGAGCAAGGACAATAACCTTGAGCCAATCCCAGAAGACAAAGTTACTCACATACTTGTAAAACATAACGAAAAATTTTAAATCTTGATGTGAGCATTTTGAATTTTTGTCCGTGAAATGGCTTCACCTGGAAGCATTCTTTTACCTAGGAAATAAATAAATCTTTATGCAAGTTAGATAGAATAAACTAGAAAAAAAATTGAGATCTCATTAGAAGTCATTAGAAGTCGTTATCGTTAGAAGTTTAGTCTTATTTTCAAAATAAAAAATAAAAAATCATCATAAATAAAAATGAATAAATCTAGGCATAGTAAGAGATGTTTCATCATCGCATTTCTGTTATCTTACTAGATTACCAAGTCAGAGCTGATTACCTAAAGCTTGTCTTCCGAGAGTCTAAACGCTTCGCGACATCGTTAAAGAGTATATAATGCGAAGTTTTGTCGCAAATCTTTATTATATGACATTCATCCATGCTAAATCTTAAAGATAAAATAAAACAAATCAAGATATTTGTATGTTTTCTTCGCACTTGCCATGTATCAAAATGAATATCAAAACGCATTTATTTATTTCAAATAAAAATACCTTTACCAGAAAATTGATCCTATATGGCAATAAATAATTTTTGGAAACGAACGAAGATCATCTTAAATTTTTTAGATAAAATTTAGTTTAAAAAAAAATAATAATAATAAAATAAAATTTCTATAATAATAATAATAAGATATATATCATATATATTAATAAATTAAAAGATTCAAAACTAACTTTTTTTTTTTAGATAGTTCAATTTTTATTTTTAGATTAAAAAAAAACTCATTTAATTAAAAATTTCATATTAAAATGAAAACATTAATAAAAAAACGAAATACAAACCATTAAAAAAATCAAACATTAAAAAAACATTCAAAAACAAACAAAATACGTAACAAGAACCAATAGACCCATCGCTGTCTTTTTGAAAATTAAGAAGTGATGGCCAAACAACATACAAGTCGCATTGTTAAGTCCCTATATCAACAGGCAACCTTAGCATGTTAGTGTAGCCTCTCTTATTATTATTGTACCCTTAACCCCATTTTGTTATTATCAATTTAAATTATTATTTTTAGTTAATAGATTATCAGGCCTACCAGATTACATTATGGCCCCATGACCTCACAGAAAGGAGCTTTATAAATTGTATCATCCAAGAATTAATTATTTATGTAATGTATTGGAGGCTACTTTGAAGTGGCTTATTTCTAAGGCGCGACATCTCTTTTCTTCATTTTGAGTCAAGTCACTCCAACATTTAACGTATTGACTTAGGTTTACCGCCTGTACCAGGTCATCATGCAATTTTCACTATAAATTGTTTTTCACGAAGTTTGTAGCTAAAATTTTTTAGGTGCGAAGTTGAAATCCTGAGGAATATTAAAAATTGCAGCTTGTTCAATATATTTTCGAGACATCATCCGTAGTTAGGTTTTTTTTTCAAGCTCCTAAATGCGTCATCGGAGTATTTTCGGTTAAATTTTTTCACGAAGGTTCAGAATCTGAAATCGCATGTGGTATGAAGCTGGAAATTATTGAGGAAATTCATCAAAATATTAGAGCTGTTTGCTAAATATTTTTTATATGATCCCATAGCGTTTTAGGTTTCACCATCTCGTAGTGTGATCGTGAAAAGTTCAATAACTCTCTTTCCTGGCAAAGGGATTTGGAGTGCCGAACAGGTCACAAGCACAAGGCATTTTAGCTTGCTATCAATTTCAGACAAAGGACGTTGACACGGCAAGTCCCACATGCTTTCTCTAATCGAACCAGTCCAAAATTAGGTCATCAGGAGATTGGACACAACTTTGTCTTGGGGAATAAAATTAGGATCAGACCCATGGCATTTGAAAGAAGCTTCGAGGGCTACTGTATTGAATCTCTTAGACATTTAAGATTTTCACCACAGAGATAATTCAATTTCAATATCGATCTCAAAGCAAGAAAAGGTGTGTATTGTTTTTTCCTAACTTATGTTTTGTTGAAGAATCGCTTGAATTGATTCCATGTATATTGGAGAATTTTTTTCGCAATGTGTTCTATTATGCCTCCAAAAATAACCTACACCATTAAGCCCTCATGCTATACTATGACGCAGAAAAGAATTGCAATATGAGATATCAAATTACCAAGATTAAGGCAACAAATTACCCAAGAGCAAATCAAGATGAAATAGATGGTTTAAAAGAAGAAATGGGAGGAAGACATGGTTTAAGATCAAATAATAGCCAAGATGATAAATTAGTAACATCACAACAGCATCAACAATAAGTTTTAACTCTCAAAGGATAACCCAACTTTTGGTGCAATATAATGAAACAACATGAAGATCAACATCACATTTAACAGTTATGTAGGTTGCGCTAGAACAAGAACCAACAAGCACGCATCAATTTCCAGAGTATTCGTTGGGCAGAAATTTTCCGTAGAATACTTACATGTGAGGATGAGAATTACAGAAGCATCAGCAAACAATCAAGCGTTGAGGACAACACTTGTCAAGGAGAGGGGCACAATAAGTCCCCATATTAATAGTGTAGCCCCTCAGTATGATAGTGTAGCCTCTTTATTGCTATTATTGTACCTTGTAACCCCATTTTGTTATTATTGTGCCTTAAATTATTATTTTTAGGTCGGTTAGGATTACATTATGGCCCACTAGGAATACATTATGTCTTCATGGACTCCTATAGAAAGGGAGGTTTTTGTAAATTGTATCATCCAAGAATGAAAACATAATGTATTGGAGGTTTCCTCGAAGTGGCTTATTTCTGCGTTGACATTCTTTTTCTTCTATTCTTGAGTCACATAACACATCCTCAATGAGAAGTTTAGTCAAGAACCCTAAATTACATATACCACCAAAATATTCGTGGCCAAGAGTGAGATTATAAGAATGACTCAATGAATATTTAGTATTTTTTGTAATTATATGACCACCTATTGCTGCTTGCATTTTCTCCACTTCAACGCAAACGCTGACAGAAGCCCGTCTATTCGTTTTAGGAGGCAAGCCGTCGATGTAATACTATTGGAGAACGCAGCAAGTTCTAACAGTGTTCTTGTCGTTGCCATCGTCATTTGGCTGCTATTTATGTATATGGTTATCATTCCATTTACCCTTATTTGGTTATGTCGTCATACTGGCCTCTCATGATCCTATTCATTTGTCCAACGATCGCTTATTAAACAAACAACTGTCTTCTGGATTCTTTCCGAGGTGCTGGTGAGGATTCAATAGAACCCGATATTCTCGAGACTCAAATGGCCATGCCCAAGTCATTTCAAATGGCTCCATATTAAACACTGCTGGTATTGTGAGTCATAACCCCAAATTTAATACTATAACCAAACCCTTTCTCCAATTGTCACATCCATTTCCTCACCCACCATCGAGACAGTATACATATTGTTGCACTTACGAGGTCGAGCACAGCAACTGTTAGCAATTTGGAAAACGAAACTTACAACCCTCGGTATCAGTAGAAACGCAACCTCCGCAAAAACGTTAGATTTAAAAAGCGAAAACATTGAACTGTAAATTAAAAACGTGAAGAGATGGGGTTTTTTCCGAATCGAATACCACAACTCAAATTTCGAGTCTTCGTTTTCCTTGGAGTCTTTAATGGTTTAGGGCGAAATCGCGGTTTTTCGAGACCTATTTTGTGACAAGAATAAAAGGCGGTTTTTTTTTAAATTAATGTATAAAACTAATCATGGTTTTTTATTAAAAGAGATAGATCGACGGATTCATTTTGAGTATTAAAAATTATGCCATTCCAAGAAATCCACCCAGATCCCATGACCACAAACTTAGGAACGCCTCAAACTACTCACCTATGAAGTGAAAATTATCATTGTTCACGAGTAGCATCCCATCTCATGAAAGTTTAAATGCTACGGTTTAGTCGAGATATATGCAATGTTAACTTCAATATCGTTGTTTAAAGAATTTGATCATTAGAGCCATCTGGCGTTTGGTGTAGCGTTATTTCCATCTCGCTACAATCATCACGTAATTCTATTTGCTTAGAAGATCTTTAGCATTAAAAGACAAAATGGCAACATGGGTTTCGTTAATGTTTCAAACATTTGTTTTTGAAGAACTAACATGACAGATAATATATTTATTTATTTGTAAAAAAAATAAGAAAAATCAACATAAATAATAAAAATAAAAATTGTGTCTTTTATTTATTTATTATTTTTCATTAAAAAAATAAAATAAAAAAAAATAAAAAAAGACAATAAAATTCAACAAATTAAATTTTTGTTTTTAAATTTGTTGTTTAAAAAAAAAAAAAATCAACATCAATCATCAATGAAAAAATAATTTTTAATTTTCTTATTTAAAAAAATTTTTAAAAAAAAACACTTTGCCCCACATAAAATTCATAAAACCAACTATTTCTTCCCAAAAATTCATAAAATGACTAAATTGCATGAGGACACGTAACATTTAGCTTAGGAGAAATAAAACTACGTTGGTTTTAGAATTATTACACATTTTTAAGTGAATTTGTGGGCAAAAGTAGGATGCATTCATTTGAAGAAGGATTATGTTTTAGGACACAACAAATCTATAACAACAGCTTTACCGCACGTATATCTCACAAAACAAGAACATTTTTCATGGTTATTTCTTTAAGAATAGGTTGACATAATATCATGATTGAGTCAATTTCAACACTTCGATTGTCCTTAATTTGTTTTATTTGCATGAAATTTTTGCATAAGAATCATGAAGGAAATGCATTACTTTTCTTGAATACACTTATGTTTTTCTTTTCTCCGCTAAGTTTTTATTCGCAGTATTTACGATAATCAAGTGATCAAGGAGAGTCACATTGTGCACAAAATTGGTCTTCACATGACTAATTTGCGAGTAGGTACCCTAAAGAACAAGTCCATCAACATACAAATGAAATTTCTGCATATGATTACAAGTTCTTTGCAACTTCCAGAATCACTAATGCTTTGACACATGTTGCATGATGACAGAAATTCAAAGACATGAGGTTTGTTCCTAAATGTACAAGGATGGTGAAATACCTATCCACACACTTAAACTAATGTCTATAGGTGTATTTGTCAACGCCGGTCAAACTCGCCTATTTTAACAAGCAGTTCAATTGGCGACAACATTTGCTATTTGAGTTTACTCCATTTTCATATTTGAAATTTTTCATGTCAAGTAATTCTAGCAAGAGCCATTATCCATCTTTATCACTATTAGCTAATTTGGCTACAATTTCATCCATTCCCAACTTAATTAATAAAGCAAAGAAGTTTACTTACAAACTTCTTGCCATTTTCCATTTCCATTTCTTTTTTACCTAGCATTCTTCTATTTCTACACCAATAAAACCCCTGGGCTTCATCATTGAGTCAAAGTCCTAGAGTCTAATAATTTTAAAACACCTAGATACTGATGCATTAATGGCAGATCTTGCCAATGAACAATGGAAGCACATTAATATTCCTGTTCATTGGATCTGTCTCTGCGACTCCACCACACCAAATTTATTCGCACCTACAAAGATGTTAGGCATTCTGACTTACCGAATCAATGGTGGAGCTCGTGGTTGGTTGAAGACATTCATTAATGGCCACTAAGTTGCACCTGTTATTTTTGACAACAAGACATTTATTCACATAGCAATATTTAATAATGATCGTTGAAGACTTGAAGACCCATATTTGGTAAACAAAGATGGTTGCATTTTCTTCATTGTTTTGAGTTTTTGATGTAAAATGACTTTAGGACAAGTCAATAAAGGGGTTGTAGTTGTGTAAATCTAAATTTTGTATAATTTCCGTTCTTTACACATTTTTTTCAGCTATAATAAGAGACTCATCAGATTCATCGACCATCTGGTTGTATTATCCAACACCAGACATTTAATAACATGACGATCTTTCATCGGCTAAATCATGTATGAAGCTTTTAGATCGTAATGCGCAACTTAACATGCATGATTCATCCACTTTTAGGTAAGTAAAGGCTATTTTTCTAACCTTAATTTTTGAAATTCTTTAGATGCTAAATGATGATATTTGGAAAATATTCCACTATTTCACTATTCCTTTCACCAAAATTTCCAAAACCACGGGGCTAAAATTTATACTACTTTTTTCTTCATTCATATTACATCTAACTCCACATAGTCTTCCCACAATAAAACTACAAATGATGAGCATATTAAATGACTTCTTAAAATGATTATCTTAAATAAAGTAAATAATGATTGTAATAACAGAACCAATCATTAAAAAAGAGATCTCAACAAAGTAAACAACACCGTAACACAAGAACCAACTATCAAAGATGCAAATGCTTTGCAACAGTTATCAAAGATGCAAAGTTAAAAGGAAGTCCAAGTGATTGAAAGATGGCGTTGCTACACAAGAACCAAACATCTTGTACCTGCTAAAGCTCAACTAAGAATCAAATCAAATAAGTTATTGTAGTAGCTTGCATATAGACATGCAAGAGTCAGCTAGTATGTTACCTAAATGCTACAAATATCACTCATTACCACAATATTTTTTCAATTTCATGCTTCCATTATATCACTCATTATTCATAACCATGTCACTTCATTTTCCTATTTTTCATCAATAATGGGTCTCATTTATCTTCCAAAATATTATTTATTTTCAAGAATTTTTAAGAGAAATTTCGATTAAATATTAGAAAAAATAACATATTTTACTTCACATATGGAAAGTGGATTGTTTTTATATGGGAACTACGAAGTCGCAAGACACTTTATGTGGCTTTTAACGATCAATTTCGAATTTTATAAGATGTTTTATGGAGAAGATCATGATCTCTGGAGAAGATCAAGGACAAAAGGGGTTATGTGTTCGATGGTTGGAGAGATGTATGGAACTAAAGAGAGGATTAGTAGATCATCATTATGAGTCATATTCCATCCCATTGTATAAATAGGCACCTCCTCCATTTAGAACTTAGAGTTCGATGAAGAATGATGAAATATTTGAAATAAATAACATACTTTGATTTTGTTGCTTCTACATTTGAGTCTCTTTGAAGTATGTGTTTTGAGTTATGATAGTCTCTCATAGTCTTCACTTACATGCTTATTTTGATGAATTTAATTTATGTTTGTTTACTTTAGTTTTCTTTTAATTTTTTGTTAGATGTTTAATATTGGAGTAGATCTTATAATTTTGAGAATTTTAAAGAGAACCGTAAGATCCCGACAATTCTTAGATTTAGGTTTGTTTAATTACCCATGATCTTAATGGCGTGTTTTTGTAAGGGAACTTTAAGATCTCAGACAAATTAGGAATATTTAGACCTATAGGTAATTTCTAAGTTTCATTCTTTCAGAAAGGACATTAAATTGAACTCTCATGGATATCACCAATTAGACAATTGAAGTTGATCAAGTTTCCAAGAGGGAGATGAGGTATGGTTGCACATTAGAAAAGAAAGGATGTAAAGGGAAGGTAAAAATCTCAAACCCATTCGGTATGGTCCATTTGAGATCATTAAGCAAGTTGGTAATAATGCATTTCAACTTGACTTGCCTTCTTATTTGCAAATGTATTCAGTTGTTAATGTTGAAAAATTACGTTTGTATGAGCCACCTTTGATCGATGATCAAGGAAGTGATGTTCAAATACCTTCTATTGAATATTTCTCACTAGAATTTATGGATGAGCTCAAGGAAGATACAATTCTTGACAGGAGTACAAGAGCATCCAAGAGGGGAAGTGTTGACTACCTTCGAGTTGGGCTCAAAGGCACTAATCCAAGCAAGGAAAAATGGATGGAGGTTTGAAAGGTGAGGGAGGTGTACCCTCATCTACTTAACAGGTAATCAAGTCTTTTGGGGTCCAAAAGTTTCTCAATGGGGAGGATTGATCATGAGTTTAGAAATTTTTCTCAAAATTCAAAGTTACAGGATTGGGTTGAAACTCGGATGGTTTCATATATATCGTCTTCCTGATTCTGATGCCATGAACGGTTCGAAAAACTGGTGTTGTATGAGGGAGATATCGCGTTCTGATGGAAATGATAAACAGGTAAATTTTGCGATAGTTTGACCAGGGTTGACTGGGATGCACAATCAACAAGGTGGATGTATAGTCAACAAAATAGAATATTCCAAAGAATATTCCTTTTCTAGGCCAATCAATGTATGACAAGAGTCCATTTTCTATTTGAAGGTACAGTGGCAAGAGCCAATCAAAGGCTACCATGTAACTATCCCTGAGGCTGCCACATGGCCCCTAAACCGCATTGTAAAATTTTTGGGAGTCCGCAAGAATCGACCGCAAAACCTCCTTCCCACCATGCACATGACTTAACCACCCACTCCGCACATTGTTTCTTAACCTATATAGGCATCGGGTTAATGTTATGGTTTCATAGATTTGAATGCGGTTCCATGATATATGGTCACATTGCAACATAACTCCAACATCAAAAATAACCTCCAACATTCTCCGCCAACGGTTTCAACACTTGTCACATGGCATAATGATAAACATTAATTCCGCACGGTTTATACAACGGTCTCCGTTAAGCCTGGTTTAATCCACTTTAACCCACATTTTAAGCCATGAGTTCCGCCATCCATCACGGTAACTGTGGGATTGGGCTTGGCATGTGGCCACCCCAACTACACAGTTAATGCTACAATATTTTAGGCAGAGGTTTGGCAGTGCGCCAAAAAGGCGAGAATCACTATTTTAACCCCAAATAAGTGGAGTTCTCCACTTTTAGTGGATTTTTTCTAGGTGTAACTGGGAAAAAGAATAGGAGACTCAATTTTTTCCCATTCTGAGTGAATGAAGAGTCATTTTTGACTAATTGGACCAACAAATGTAGCCCAAGAGGGGTGAACTACTTCATCATGCTTGCTGTGTAAATTATATGTGGTGACTTATTTTTCTATTTTACACTATTGTTCAGTGTTATTTAAGCTTGTTTTACCCTTCTAATTCACCTAAAATCATCTAAAATTCATGGTTAAAATCCTCAATCCTTAAGAAAACTAATGAGACAAGTATGTACATGTTCATAAAATGAAAAGAAACTTAGCACAGCAAAACTAATACAATACTTTCAGATCATTTAGTATCCTTCTTTAAGTTTCCCTTCCTTGAATTATCACCTTAACTCTGATACCGTGTTGATAAATATAGGGGTAGCAAGTATAGGTGATTTCTCTTTGTTGATAACTTTTTGCGATGTGTTTTTACTTATTTAGGTTAGCTTATTATTATTTTTTATTCATCAAAAAAGTATCAAGCCATAAAAAATAATGAGACAAAGGACACAAGATATAGGTGATCATACAAAGCCAAAACCTCTCCAAACTTGACAGGAAAACCCTCGAGAATTCTTCTTGTAGAATCTTAAATTGATGAATTGCAATACCTAGACCCTTGACCAAAAACCCCTCCAATACCAAGTCAATCCTTGCCTCAAATGAAAGTCAACTTCTTCTTGATATTGTTGCAATCTCTCCTTTTTCCTTAACCCTCGGCCCTGCAACTCTAGTATGAAATTTTCGGCCTCCTTGACTGCAACTCTTGACCTCCTGCAATTGATTGAACTTTTCACACATGTGACAAATTTGAGGATGTTTGGTACATATTTTCTACGCTTTGGAAGACTTACTTGCTTTAATTATTTGGATTAACTTTCAAACATATTTCACCCTAGATTCACCTATTTCACCTTATTGTAATTTCGTCCTTTTGCGGCTGAGAATGTGCCCTAGTTACAGTCTACACATGTGAGGAATGAGCCCAAAAATAGGCATGAAAAACTCTGTTTTTAGCCTTCCTCTTATCGTCTTTATTTTCCACTTGATGTGAGACTACTTCATGTCCATTGATCGAATTTTCCATTTTCTTTCTTGTATACCCTCCAAAGTGGTCAATTAACCATGTATATATAGGATTCTTGTCACATAAAATAGGCTGAATTGTCTTTTGATAAGGGCGACTTGTTGCATGCATTTTGACTTGGTTGTGGAGGGTTCCTTGACTCTATTTTGACTCAATTTAATTTTATTTTACAATATGTAACTTTCCTAAATGGGTCTTTCATACATTAAAATGAATCATAGGCCCTATAAGCTCTTAATGGGAGCTTGACCTATAAAATAAATTCCTATTGAGCATGAAACCCATCCCTCAAGAAAACAACAACAATTTTTTTTCTTTTCATTACATAAAATCATGATTATATATGTCATTATGAAGACAGAACCTAGTTATATATTTTAACAAAAAAGTGACCAGGGGTTGGTGAAAATACTAATTAAAATGTAATATTATTACATTTTATCTAATATGTGTGGCCACACCTGAGCCTAAATAATACATTTTACTCAATATTTTCCTCAGCCTTGCTAATTTTATGGTTGAGTTTGTTTACTTATAAATACCAAATATAAAGAAAAATTACAATAAGAAGTGGACGAGTTGAGGGGGAAATATTGGGTAAAATGTAATATTATAATATTATATTTTACCCAATATTACCTAGTAAAATGTGGACGGAGGTAGCTAAAAACATTAGATAAAATGTAACAATTATATTTTGCCTAATATTTCCCCCACCTTTGAACATATCAATATTTTTTTTTATCTACGCCGAATTATGTATCTAAATATAACATCAAACTAAGATGGATCTAGGCTAGTTTAATTTTCCCCTAAAATAGGTTATATTCCACATGAATACCATCGGTCAATACCATGAATTCTTAAAACAATGGGCCAATAATATGGTCATTTTTATTTATTTATTTATTTAATTTTATAAGTTTATTTTTTTAATAATAAATAAAATAAAATAAAATATATAAATATATGAAAGAAAAAAACTGGAAATCAAAATAACAATTAAAAAAAATTCTAAAATAGAAATTAAGAAAAAATAAAATGTAAACAATACCAATATATAAATTGATAATAATATTTATATAATATTTAATAACAAATGTTATTTTATTCCATATAAATGAATCAATATAAAAAATAAGTAAAATAATAAAAATGAAAAGTGTTGCTATAGGAAACATAAGAATTTTGTGACAACTGGTTTAAGTGCCAACTATTTGTTATGTTATTTTATTTTAAGAAACTAAGACATTTATTTCTTTGTTAGAAAAATTACTTAATCAACATAAATTAATTTTGTTTTAAATTAAAAGAAATAATAAACAAAATTTAGTTATGGAAAGTGGTTCCATAAAATAAGAAAAGTGAAAAAGGTTGATGGTAAAAAGTATTCCAAGAAATGAGAAGTGGTTGAACAGAAACAGTTCAGATAGTTACTTTTTCCTCTGAGGATAAAGGTACATCCCAGTAAGGAAGAGGGGTTCTGATCTGTTCGGTGGCTAAGGGAAGGAGAAGAGGAGAGAGTGTTAATTTCCTGAGCTGGAGGTGACCAGTGGAAAAACTCTCAACAATCCTGAAATCCTTGGAAAAGAAGACTGGGCTTGGGGTCCCGAGGTCTCTTTTGGATTCTCTGTCAACCTACTTATCTCAGGTGTGAAGCACGGGGGGAGATGAGGACGTAATCACCTCTCTCATGATACGGAGGAAATCATCAGTCAAATTTGGAAAAAGAAAACAGATAAGTGGATTTACTGAGTCTGCTATCTAGACAGAGATGTAATTTTTGTTATAGTTTCCTAAGATAATTTAGGCTGTCCTTGTAGAACTTTCAGATATACTCTCTGTTTTATTTTATTCTTTCTAAGAGTAACTATTTAACCTTGAACTACTATTCTATTGAATAAATTTCAGTTACAGTTAATGTTTTCTAAGAGTCACTGTGTGAACTTTGAATACGTTACTTTCGAAATACATTATGTTATAGTTAAGTTTACCAAGTTATCGGTCTAATACAGTTAATGATAATTTAGAATGTGAGGTGTGTAATTATTGTTTCTGAGAGTTGTGAAAGGAAAAGGGACATGCCTGGATTGTTAGAGATGTCATGATGGAATGAAATAATGAAATTCTTAGAATGAAAGACAATCAAGACATTATCATGTAAATAAGAGAACCAAGCCAAGTACCTGTAGGAAAGTTAAAGCATAAAATGATTAACCCATGTTCCAGAGTCGAAAACTCCAAATCCTGGGTTGGTCGTTCCTATCACCCTATGATAAATACGGAATAGGATAATGGGATGGTCCGTGTTGTAGCTCCTAGAGATAGTCTTGAGTTGCAAAAGACCAGTGCCTAGGACATCTTAAAAATCAGAGGTTGAATGTGAACAATTGTATGAAATGCCTCTGATAAAATATGGGATAAGAGAGAAATGGTTTTGGTGGTTCATGGGATGAGAAGACCTTGGAGGCGATTCATGTGAATTCCCTATGCTGTAAAAGGGCTCAAGAGGCTGCGAGGCTAGATGGATTTTAGATGGGCCAAGTTTAAAACAATGAGCAGAAACTTAAAAATATGCAGGGGCATTGACAAAGAATTGAGAAGGAACCCACGCGAGATAGGCTTAAGAGATTTAAGAATTTGTCACTTATGAACTCTGAGGAAATGGGTATGAATGAAAGACGAACAATAGGAGAGGCTTGTGGAGTGAAAATTAAGGAAGCATAGAAAACTTAATACATTAGCGTTAACACCAAAGCGATATATAGACACGAATTCATGCATAAGATTGGAGACTATCGGCAACTACAATACACAAACCATCATAGTAGAATAGCATGAAATATGATTACACATAAGAGAGAGATTACTGATAACATAAGGAAACAAATACATACTACTCACTGGTCCATCCTGGAATCCAAATAACAACTCTGCATTCTATTAAGTCAAAACAACTCTCCCAAATATGTATCTCAAAGCACAGGGAGCACAATTCTACAGAACTACAGCAAAATTCTTCGAAAATTCCATAACCTTTTATTTCATCTTAGAACTCACTACATATAGAGTTCTCCCTGAGGGTTTCTGACCGAATATTCTATCATAATCAACCCACACAGGTGAAACCAAAATATCCTAACCAACTATCAGAGCGTGCTTCAAGAAATCACTCTTGCAACAGAAATATCAAAGAAGAATTGGGTAAAATGAGGATTTTACCAGCAAAAAATCATTATCTAATAGTAAAATAAGCAAACCAATTAGCCACGAAGGCCAAATTCCAGAATCTTCAAAGGGGGGACGAGAAGTGGCTCAGAACACATGAGTGGTCCAGATTTCATCATGTAATTCCATCTGTTGTTCGGCGTCCTCCACTCCCTAACTCTCATGATTTCCACTTCCCATTACAGAACGATCGGTTGTGTTGTGCGTGTTGAACTCTTTAGTGGGGAGCTCTTGGAGGCACTGAACAAACCATAACCGCATTCTCTACCAAAAATCTTGTTTTATTTGAAAACCAGAAACTGGATTTCGGAGGGGGTCTTAAGTGGTAAGCAGTATCAGAGAGGGGGGGTGAAAAAATTAGATGGAAATAGCGGAAGGCATGATGAGACCTACCTATTTCATACCCCCCCCCCATAGTTAAAGTTTGAAGGCCGGGGGGGGTCTGAAATTTGTAAAGGACCGTCGGATGCATTGGGGTGAAGCGGGAGTGGGTTTAATGGAAGTCATTTACATTGAAACGGGAAAAAAACAAGCCACAAGGGGCTATTGATGACGTGGCAAAGTGGTGGGGACCGCGCCCGCAAATCGCATGTCACAAGATTTAGCTGGGAGTAGCAGGTGGTAAATGTTAAAAGTTGTGAGGAGCAATGTGTGATGGTAGGGAAGATGACGTGGAGGGAAGGTGGGACCTGCCCGCATCACAAATCGCAAACTTTAACATGAAGCAATGGAGTTAAACTCTAAACAGTGTGAAGTGTGAAGTGCGGGAAGGAGGGAAGTGACGTGGAGGAATGGCCCTCCACTTTAAATGCAATCGGGGAAATAGGGAAAGCAGAAAGGTAAAACAATGACATAGCGGCAAAAAGGTAAAGTATAAAGATAAAATGGAAAGAGGTAGAAAAGGTAAGGTATGATGGTTTCGATAATGCGGTAGGGTATGGAGGGTCCCACCTCATCGAAAATCAAATTTCACTCATTTTAACCTTTACCTTTGCACCCGTCCTAAAAAACTTGCGATCTCTGATTGTTATTTGAATCTCCATCATTGATCTTTTTTGAGATCCGACAGTCCTCACAGCTCCCTTACTGTGGTTTGGCAGACCTTGTCTCTTTGGTTGCACCCGGTCATTTCTTGGTTGATCGTGGAATACTTGTCGTGTTCACTGCTTTTCCCACCTTCACGACTTGACCTGAACACATGCACGACTCTGCCACTTTCTATTGTTTCACCCTAACTATTTCTCCACCTATGCCTTGTGATTTCCTTATAGGGAACACTTTTCCATGTCATGTGCGGTCACAGGCCAACATTGGCTCCATTTGGGGACAACGTGTTGTTTCTAGTGCATTGAGAACTTGCAGACCAGAATGCCTATGTTTTTTTGGGCACATGGAGTCGCAAATGCACACTTTTTTTGACAAATTTTTATTCCAACCGTCGAGTGGACACAAAAATGAGAGACGAAATGGAGGATGATATCAAAAATGAAATGGAAAAATGCAAACAGTGGGTGCAACAAGATGGGAATAGTGGAAGATGAACAGAAGATGAAATGAGAGAAATGTAGATAGAATGGAGTATAGAAAGTGGAGTGATATATATAAAATGAGTTGGATTATCCCTCATCAGTGATGAAAATAGAATTTGAGGAATTGCCCATTCACGGGCGCCTCAAGTATGTCTCCTTCTAAGTTCTCTAGCGCGAAAGTGTTGTTGCCTTTGGCCTCTGCCACCATGAATGGACCAAACCAGAGGGGGTCGAACTTCCCATGTTCCCCTTTGTCTACTTACCTGATATCCCATTGTAGCATTAAATCCCCAGCTTGGATTTATCTAGTCAAATAATCCTTTCATTTTTTCTTGATACTCTGCTAGTCTGAGGCTTACCTATTCTCGAGCTTCATTCAACTCCACCAACTAATTCATTCTTTGGATAAGGTCATTTGGCTCCTCCTCGCTTTCTTGTAAGAATCAAACCATAGGTAATGCAAGTTGAATTCGAAAGACTGCAACCCTCCCATACAATCATAAGGGGAATTTCCTATGGATATTTTAGTGGTGATGCGATTTTCCCAGAGTGCGAACTTGAGCTGAGAATCCCAGTTATTTTAATCATCATTGATGGTCTTCTTCAGAATTCTCATCAGTGTCTTATTAGATGATTCTGCTAGCCCGTTTCCCTGTGGGTAGTATGCAATGGAGTGTCCCAGCAAGATGTTGTAACATTGATAAAAATTTACAAATTTAGCCGACTTGAAAGCCTGGGCATTATCTGTAACGATTTTAGTTGAGCATCCAAACCTGGCTATTATTTTTTCCTCTGGGAACTTGATCACCACTAAATCTGTAGCATTTCTTGTGGGCACGACTTCTACCCACTTGGTGAAGTAATCTCTAGTAGTGAGGATCCATCAATGTTGATTTCTAGAATCCGGGTGGACATCTCCTATGAAATCAATTCCCCACTGCTTAAAAGTTTCTTCAACATGTACTGGGATCAATGGGAGATGCTCATACCTTTTCTTTTCAGCGAAGGTCTGAAAATTCTCGTAGGCCCAGACATGAGCATGTACATCACCAAACAGTTTAGGCCAGAAGAAACATTCCCTCACAATATTGTGTGCGGTGGATCACCAGCTATAGTGTCCACCACATATCCCTTCATGGAATTCAGCCATCACTCGGTCCACCTCCTGCTCTATTAAACACAATAGTAGGATCCCTGTTGGGTCTTTCAAGTAAATTTGACCATTTTCCATGATATACTTTTGAGACTTCAGCCTTAAGGTGCGGTACTTGGCCTTATCATAGTTAGGAGGACATCTCAGAGATAAAAGATATTCCACTATAGATTTATACCATGGGGAGAGAAGGTACTTCACGTGTGTTTTTTGAGTGGAATATTATATACCTTGATATGCACCTGTTTCCTCTCGTGCCTCTCCTCCTATCATAGACAGATTTATCCCCAGATCTTGACAGTTGGATTCAGACAAGATTTTGGCCAGCCCTTGGCCTTTAATGAGATTGGTGGGCTTTATCTCCATTTCATACTCTTGAATCTTGGCTATCCACTTGCCCCTCCTTCCTTCACTGTTGCCCTGTACCAAGATATCCTTCACCACTACTGTGGGAACACAGACAGTTATAGCAGAATGTAGCACACATACTCAGAATGAATTTAGAGATTTGACCAAGACATAAACTTGCTTCTGCAAGATATTATACTTCAGCTCGACGTCTCATAGGATTTGGCTAAAGAACGCAATGGGTTTCTCATGTACTTCGACATTTTTTTGTAAACGTACTACGGATATTGTGTGAGGAGACGTGAAAGAGAAGATCATGAAAGACTTCCCATAATATATACTGGCCAGCACTGGAGCTTTTGCAAAGGCTTGTTTGATCCTGTTAAAGGAGTATCTGGATTCAGGGGTCCATCTAACTTCATTGTTCTTCTTTAGCATCCCAGTGATGTTTCAGACAATCTTGGCATAGTTGGGAATGAACCTTCTAAGGAAATATATTCTTCCCAGGAACACCTATATCTCCTTCTTGTTTCTTGGTAGGGGAATGCCATCTATCACCTCTACCCTCTTCAGATCGATCTTCATTCCTTCCTTAGTTACTATGTGCCCCAACAACTTTCCTTCCTCCAAGGAAAACATGGATTTCTGAGGATTTCAGAGACAGACCATACTTGTGACATTTTTCGAAGGTGCTTGATGTGTTCAACATCACTCATTGAAAAGATAGTGATGTCATCTAGGTAAATCACCAAAAAAATTTCTTGCTCTCCTATGAAAGCAATGTCCATCGCACGCTGAAATGTAGCACCAACATTTATTAGGCCAAAGGGCATTCAGGCATACACGAAAGTTCCCCAAGGCATGGTGAACGTCGTCTTCTTTTGGTCTTCCAGGAGCACTACCACCTAATTATATCTTGAAAATCCATCCATCATGTACATGCGAGAGGATCCCACCACCTTTTGCAGGATGTAATCCATATTTGGGAGGGGATCGTTATCCTTGAGCGAGGCCCTATTTAGATTGTGAAAATCCACACAGAGTTTGATTTCACCATTATTTTTCCTTACCAGCACCAGGTTTTCCACCCACTCAGAGTAAATTAAAGGGACAATGATCTTGGCCTGCAACAACTTCTTGATTTCCTTCTCGATAGCTGGGAGGAGAAAGGGGTTGATCTGTCTTAGCTTCTGCTTATGAGGCTTTACATCTTCTTTCGAAGGTATTTTATGCTGTATAATATCTATGTCAAATTTCTTCAGATCCTACTATGACCAGGCGAAGACGTCTTTATATGATTAGAATAAACTGAGATACTGACCTTGGTATTCTTCCAGAACCCCTTTCAACAACTTTATCACCTTCATATATTATTCTGTCCCAATATTCACATCCCTGAAAGGGTCATCAAGGGTCATATTACTGGGGTTTACTGGGACTTCATTCTTGTCAAAAAATCTCTCCAATGGCACAAGCCCCCTGGGGATGACATTTACCTTTAATTGCAAAACCTGGTGTCCAGCCAGTGTCTCCTCCCACCTGGATTTTGGCTCTTCATAGGCATTCTCAAGGACTGAATCAATCACCATATTTGAAAATTTTCCTACCGTTTCCATGAAACACTGGACCTTCTCTTCATCTTCGAAGACTTGCCAATGCTTTATGTTGTTTGGAATGGAAGGGCGATATCACATTTCAACCTCATATATGAGCAAAGGGTTATGCGGGGGAAAAAATTACTAACAGCCACAGCTAGTGAGTCTACCATTCTGTTTTGATCCCTTGGCATGAACTAAGTATTAAATGCAGAAAATAAGTTATCAAATAAATCCCATACCTCGTTCTTATATGCTCTGAGGTGTGGGTGTTTAGTTTGGCATTGTTTCCTAACTTGTCTCACTAGAAGCTTTGAATCTCCAAACACCTTGAGGTTTTGTATGTTCATAATTTGTGCTATCTGCAACCCCAATAGTAGTGCTTCATATTTGGCCACATTATTTGTGGCTTTGAACTCCAGCTTAAAGGAGAGGGGAACCAAACGTCCCTCTGGGGATATCAAGAGTACTCTGGCCACATTTCCTTCTCATGATTAGCTCCATCAAACTACAAGGTCCATATCTTGTTTTCCTCCTGGATCATAGGATATTTCTATATTATAGGACAAATCTCTATTTCCTGCAGGATATCTTCATCCTCCTCAAGCATAAGACAAGATAATTCACCCTCCTTACCATATACCAGAGAATTTGTGGAACCATTGGCTTTGGTGACCATCTTCACGAATCTGGATTCATGATATAACCTTCTTTCCTCCCCACTGAATACTGGAATAGTAGTGTAAGTGAGGTCAAGTTTTATGGACCCTCCAATCTTGGATCCCCAGGATCTGGACAACAGCATTCCAAACCGAGCTAAGATCTCAAATACAACGATGTCCATCACCACACTTTTGGCCAGAATATAGGCCAGGTTTACTACCAGATATTTTATCATGCACAAGCACTTTACCCTCTTGGAATCAAAAGAATACAGATATTTATAAGGTCTGGTAATCTACAACCCCAGCTGCTCCATGATAGACAATGAAAATATATTATGTGAAGCCCCTGAATCTAGCATGCAGTTATGCAATAATAGGTCATGAATAACTAGAGACACATAGAATTGGGGGGGTGGCTGAGTCCAAGTCTTCTACATGAGGTCCAAAGACTACCATGGGTCTCTCATATTGGAGATTGAGGTTGTCAAGGAGAGGGCCTACACTATGGGGAAACATGAATTGAGACACTTGGGCTTTATATGAAGGTTTTTTTAGGAGCTCGATCAGGGGAACTAGGATCTTGACCTTCACTAGCTCTTTTTGGAGGTTAAAGGCCATGGGAGATTTTTCTGCAATAACTTCATTAGGCTTCTCTTTAGGGTGATCAGGCAAGTTCGTGGCTACAGAAGAGGACTTCTAGTTTGCAAGAGGATTAGAACCTAGCTTTGTGGAAGTGGACGCAATGGCCTTATGATGTGCAGACTCTTCTAATGGCTTCTTCCCTTTACTATCAAAACTAGAAGGGGTCTGTTCTCTTGGTATCGATTCTTCGTTTTGTTCTTGCACTCGAGTTCTCTTTATAGAGGACCTGAGGTCATGCTTCTTATGGAGTTGATATTTCATGAAGTCCACAAAATTCCTGTAGTAGTTATCAATATCTCGATCCTCTGGGGGGGACTTCCTTTTCTTCTAACTCGTCTTGCAGGGTGAGTTCACCTTCTTCATCTTCTGAATAAGCGAGGAATTGATATTCTTGGTTTTTAGTTTCCTCCTTGGCTTGTCCCTCCATCTCCCCTTCTAATTATAGAGTAGGTTGTATGTGATCTTTTTGCTCCTTCCTTTCCCGCTATAACAACTGTAGGGGGGCTTCCGATATTGGGGATTAAATCCACGGTTCAGAATCATTTGGTTAGGATGAGGAGAGGAATTCTTAGCCTCCAATTCAAGCTTCACCAGCTTATTTAAGAGGTTCTTGATAAGCTTATTCATCTCTTCAATTTTATACTCTGGTGATTCCCTTTCTTGACTAGAGGTATAAGCCTCCTCCCTACCCCTTCTCCTGGCCTCATGCTCTGTCCTCACTTTGAATTTACCTGTAGAAGAGAATTTTTCTTCTACCTCTAGTGCATTAGTCTAGATCTGGTCTAGGGACATAGAATTTATTTCCCTTAAGGTTAAGCCAAATTATGGTTCAAAAGCTCCTACGAAAACCACCTTAGCAGATGCCTTTGGAGGCTTTATTTCAATAGGGAGATTATTATAGAGCATATTGAACCTCTTTATAAATTCTATCACATCCTCTTTGTGTCTCTTTCTAAGAGCATTGAACTCTGTGAGGACATATCCGTAGTCCCTCTTTTCTCCCTATTTTAGTGTGAAGAAATTATCCATTTCTTCCCAAGTGGTGACTACATTATTAGCAAGATATTTGAACCACTTTTGAGCCTCTCCATCTAAGGATTGGATGAAAAGCATCAACACCACATCTAGGTGCTCTACATTCATATTTTTGGTAAAGGCGCATAAGTCTTCAATATGTTTATGTGCAGAAGTATTGTCTTCCCTGGTAAACCGAGGCAAGAGCTTTAGATAATCTTGAGGCATGTCATGCAATACTTGAGGCAAAGCCAATGGGGCATATTTGTTGAGGAGGAAGCCAGGTACATCCATGAGGGGCAGTGGTAAGTTTTGAGGATGATTTGGCTGTGGTATAAGCTGAGAAAAGGTTTGGATATTTATTTGTAATGAGTTCTGGGGTGCTGTAACTTCTTTGACTTCTTCAGCCTCTAGAGTAGGATGCAAAGGAGACAAAGAAATATCAACGGATTCAGCTTCGTATTTTATGTTTGCACTGGTTAAAGCGGAGGCTTCTGGAGGATATTCAAGTACACAGGTTGTGGAGCCAAGACCATAGATATTAGCTTTATGGGAAGAGGAAGGTGAATCTTCTAGGGAAAATGAGGGTATCAACCTGGATGGGATGATTCTCCCTCCAGATTCTCCCGAATATAATATTTTTAGATCAGATACAGAAGGTGTTCTTTAATGGGAAGTATCTAATCAGGTATAAGGCTTAGTGTAAGCTAGGATTATGCTTGATTTGAACTTTTATAACAGTGGAGTCACTAACGTGAGGGTTATGCAACTCTCAACCCTTTGTGCTCACCTGATTGAAGGGTGAAGATAATGTCATATCACATGGAAAGGTTTTCTAATTCGCTCCCCGACAACGGCACCAAAAATATGTTGTAGCTCCTAGAGACAGCCTTGAGTTACAAAAGACCAGTGCCTAGGACATCTTAAAAATCAGAGGTTGAATGTAAACAATTGTATGAAATTCCTCTGATAAAATATGGGATATGAGAGAAATGGTTTTGGTGGTTCAGGGGCTGAGAACACCTACGAGTCGATTCATGTGAATTCCATATACTGTAAGAGGGCTCAAGAGGCTGCAAGGCTAGATGGATTTTAGATGGGCCAAGTCTAAAAAAATGAGTAGAAACTTAAAAAAACATAGGGGTGTTGAAAAATAATTGAGAAGGAACCCACGCAAGACAGGCTTAAGAGATTTAAGAATCTGTCACTTATGAACTCTGAGGAAACGTGTATGAATAAAAGATTAACAACATGAGAGGCTTGTGGAGCATGAATTAAGGGAGCATAGAAAACTTAATACATGATTTTTAACACCAGTGTGTTATATAGACACAAATTCATGCATAAGATTGGAGACTACCGACAGCTACATTACACATACCATCAAAGTAGAATAGCATGAAAGATGATTACATATAAGAGAGAGATTACTAATAACAGAAGGAAACAAATACATACTACTCACTTCTCCATCGTAGAATCCAAATAAAAGCTCTGTATTCTATTAAGTTGAAACATCTCTCCCAAATATGTATCTTAAAGCACAGGGAGCACAATTCTACAGAACTACAGAAAAATTATTCAAAAATTCCAGAACCTTTTGTTTCATCTTAGAGCTCACTACATATAGAGTTCTCCTTGAGGGTTTCTGACTGAATATTCTGTCATGATCGGCCCACACAGGTGAAACCAAAATATCCTAACCAACTATCAGAGCATGCTTCAAGAAATCACTACAAAAAATCGCCCGCAACGGGAAAATCAAAGCAGAATTGGGTAAAATCAGGATTTTACTAGAAAAACATCATTACCTAACAGTAAAATAAGCAAACCAATTAGATGCAGAGGCCAAATTCTAGAATCTTTAAAGGGGGGTGAGAAGTGGCTCAGAACAGATGAGCGGTCTGGACTTCATCATGTAATTCCATCTGCTGTTCAGAATCCCCCACTCCCTAACTCTCATGATTTCCATTTCCCATTCTGGAATGGTCGGTTGTGATGTGCGTCCTGAAATATTTAGTGGGGAGATCTTGGAGGTTTTATTTCCTAAATCTACCTCAGGCTGAAGGAAGGCGGAGTCTAAGGTAACATCAAACCACGCTTAATTTGGTGGCTAGCCCTACCAGATCGAGAGAGGGCTCTCTCCTCGTCAATCTCAGCAAAAATAATCAGTGAGGCTTGAGATGAATTGAAATAAAGGCTGATTTTAGGCTAGGTATATATGTAAAGGAGTTTGATTTAATTTTGAGGGTTTTTATTGGAATCAAAGGGAAAGGCAGATTTTGGGTCCGGGAAATGATCAGTTTTGCAGAGAGCTGAATGGGGCAAGAAAGGAAATTGTTTTGATGGTCGAATTTGAATGCAATGGATAGCTCAGACTAGTGAGGGGCTGAAGAGGGCAAGAGGCTTTCAGCAATCCTCTTCAGACAATTGAAAACATAGAAAATTAAACAAAACTTCAAGGTAGAGCACTGCAAATCAAATGAATTCCACCTTTATGACTTTTTTGTTTAACTTAAGAAGAAATGAGAAGGAATATGATACACATGAAACATCAGTAAAATTACAATCATAGAGAGAAATACATCATCAAAACAAAGAGCCACATGGATCCCAAGGAGTGTTGCAAACCCTGGCCTATTCCTTTGCCAAAATGCAGAGATGAAATGTACAATGAAGCTCCAAGCAATCCCAAGTGTCCAACCCTGAAAATCACTGAATAACTACAAGATATAGAGAATCATAACTCATCCCCATGCCTCTAGGGGTAGAGCTCACTATTTTATGAGATTTTTCAACAAGATCTAAACTAAGAACTAGAAAATAGGCAGTGGAACATCTTGCCTCTATAAGATAGGAAACTGATTCATTAAGTTACATTTCACTTTTTGATGAATGAATCTACTTGCATGAGTAAAAATGTGCCAAAATTACATCAAATACATGAAATTACATCAAGTTACATCAATATTTTTATTTTTGGAGATAAAAAAGTCAAACTGGCCAAAACTAGGCGAAAAACAGAGTTACTGAGTGAAAACTGAGCCAAAATTGCCAATGCACCGCGCCTGAAATCTCTATGCATCGTGCCACTTTGGAGCCAATTTGGAGGGCCTTCCATATGTCCAAATTGAGCATAGGATATCTCGTTGGAAAGCTCTACCTGTCTACTTTCCAACCCAAGTGGAATTTCTGAATTTGGTTTCCATTTACCCCTCCAAAAATGATTTTTCTCAACACTGCTTCCTGTGTGTCCAAAAAGGGGTAGAAAGGTCATTTTTAGGGTGCTTTTGACCCTTCCGACAACCCCAAAATTGTCGAAATCTATAGGTAATGGGTAGGCATGCATAAATTTTCATAAAAAATCCCAAAATATCAAGTTTTACCAAATAGGAGCTGCCAATAATAAGCGCACGCCAAGTGGCGCGACGCGTCGGGCAGGAAAATCTTTGTTAAGGCCAAAAAATTCAAAATTGACAAAATGTATCCAAAATTTCTTGAAATTTGGGCTGAATTTCCACCATCATGCGCTATGTTGGGCCAAAGAAGCTTCAGCCAAAATTTGGAGTCTATCATGCCTTTTGCGACACTTTAATGCCTTCTTTAGCTTTGCCTTCAGGATCTTGATTCGTGCCTTGCAAACATGATTTCTTGCCCAATAATGATTCTTCATGTGCCTTAACATGTTATTTTCCTTTTTGGCCTTCTCCAACAACTTCTCTAGATTAATATTGACCCTCTCAAGCCAAGTCTCTCGATCAGCCTCAATCTCTCGCTCAATGGATGTCATTTCGGTTTGGCTTCTTTGGGCAGCTTACCGGTTCTCACAGATATTTTACAAATCCATGATAGTTTGCTGATCTTCCAGCTGTTTGTTTCGCTGCTCAAGGTAGTTGATAATCCATTGGGCTCTTTGCAACTTGACGGACAAAGTGTCTATCTCTGCCTTCTGCTCCTGAATAGTCTCTCTCAACTTTGAGCTTGGTGAGCTCAAATCCTCATCAATGAGTATGAATCCTGTATCCTGGCCTCCTAAAGGACCCTCATCCTACATGGGCCTCTTACCTCTATCCTGTACCTATACCTGTGCTATTGGTGACGGAAGCGAGACCCCTTCCACCCCAAGTGGAGATAATACTCGCCGGGCTGCTACAAATAATCCTCTGGTGCCTCTCTGATAAGTGACATACATCGGCACACTAGTGCTCTTTGTCTCCTGACCCTCATGCTGATATGAAGGTTCCCCTGCATCATGAACAACCTCTGAAGGAACCTGAGGAGCTGTGAAGAAATCATTAGAAATGAAATCCTCCCATGAAATACCCTGCAAGCCGAGCTGATGCAAAACCACAATATTAATGAGTGCAAAGTGATAGATACTGTTGTACTGCTGCTAAGGAGTTTTCCTTTGCACGAGAGTGGTCATTCTCTCAATATTCCGGCACATGAAATAAGGGAGGTTCATCATCCTCACCCTAGTAAAATGCATCAATAACCTGATATGATAGGCATAGAGACGTGAAAACCAGCCCTCACAACTGAAATATCTGATAATAAGTTTCATCAGAGGAGCACAGGAATCCTTTAGGAACCGGAAAGGAAACACCCTGCTAAGTTGTTTCACAAAGCTAGGCCTGATATATGGCTCATAATGCACTCTGTCAACCTGTTGTCTTTTGTTCCATTGTTCTCCAACATTCGGTATTCCAGTTGCTTGAGAGATAGTTTCAGGTGTTAAAGTGAATGTCACACCAACAAGGGTGACCTCACCATCATGTAAATGCAACACAAACAAACGATCCAGCTCCTGATGATGATGGACCCTAGCAACCATTTCACAAAATTGATAACAAGACTGCTCTCGAAAACATGCCATAGCAAGTGGACAAGCCTGCAATTCAGCCAATGAGGTGGGCTCCTCCCTCACATGTCTGCCATTCTTATGAGGCCTTCTAGGTGCATGTAGTTCAGTGGTGGAATCACTGTCTCAGTCATAAGATGTATCGGTATCTGTCTCCATGATGTCCAAGGTTTGTGCAAGGTCTATGTTATCTTGGATGAAAATGATAATTTTGGTGTTTTGATTTGATTGCCAAATATGAGGTAATATGGGAGGGAATATGGAGGAATAGGATAATGGGAATAATGGACTTTTATCAAGTGAAATTTTCCTTTTGAAAACTGTGATTTGATAAGTTTAGGGACAAGGGAAAGCCACTTAACTTCTTGGGATAAACTTGGGGTTTGGAAAAGTTTACAAGTGGGATGGGGATAATGAGAATGGGAGAGAAATGAGTGACTTTAGGGATGTAAGGGGATAGGGGATGATCTGCTATGATAAGATAACAGTGAGGGGGTGGAAAAAGAAAGGTGGGGAATGGAAGTGTTTGACACAAAAACCAATTTTAAAACCCTAGGAGCAATCTTAAAACAAGAGAATAGGGTTTGAGTTTTTGTATTCAAATCTTCATAATCATTCTCATAATCAACACCAAATACTTTTTCATGGCAATTACAAGGTCGCATGGACTTACTTGGAGCAAGGGAGATCGAGTCGATTTGGAGTTTTTGAAGAAATGGCAAAAAATTTGTGTTCCGGCCCAATGCGCCGCGCAACCAACCCAGTGCGCCGTGTTGGTTCAAATTCACACACAGGAAATTGACTCAATGCGCCGCGCACGCCCGATGCATCACGAAACCTGCCCAACGCGTCACGTTCTGCAACTTCAATAGAGTCTGCCCTTCAAGCTTCTTCCTTCACTCCTCACGGATTCTCCTTGGCTCATTGTTGTCTCTTGGCACACAAATGAAGTTTTAAACTTGAAAATATCTTTTATGCCAAGGATTTTGATTTTTTCTATTTGAAAACCCACTTTGTAATGTTGAAAACTTGACATGTTTTCAAAAGAACTCTATTTTGATTGCTTTTGGCTTTTGGAATAAATGATGAGCTTTTTGTCTATCTTGCAGGGAAAAAATGGCATGGAGCTTTGGCAAAGGTGACTAGGGTTGTGAGTGGAGTATTATTACAACTGAAAAACTTGAAAATCACATACATTTATTTACATGATAATGAAATAGAAAATTTTATTAAACATATAATAATGAAATTTTTTTGCATTGAAAACTTATTTCGAACTTCCTCATGTGCCTGCTAACCTTTATTAGGCATTCTGAAGACCGGGTTAACAAAACCATAGACCTAATGAGACTAAAACCCTAAAAATGATTCTTTGCAAACTATGAGACCAAAAATGACTGTAAATGATTTTAATGAACAGAAATAGGCCAGCAGGTATATGACATGGGGGACATGAGCAAAAAACCACTAACGTCAGATGATCCATGCTCCTAATGGAATGCAACTGACTGAATGAGACACCTAAGAATGCAATGCAACAAGAGGAATTTGATCTCTGACGGAGGGATGGAGATACCGACACTAACATTGGCTCCAATGGGGATGGTAGCTCCTTGGAGGTGCCAAGAACTACAGATCTCTGGGAAAGTAGGCAGTGCCTTTCGTCCATTGGGCTATGGAGTCAATAACTTCAACAAACCAAAACAAGACTCTTGACTTATAGTGAGGACTAAAAACTGACTCAAACTGACTCAATTTTGAAACCAAAACAACTGAAAGACCTGACTCAATAAATCAAACCAAACTGAAATCAATCTTCAGATTTATATCCTTCAAACTGAAACTATGTTGAAACTGAGTAAAACAAAAATGACTCAAACCTACTTAACTGAAATTAGTACTTACAAAGCTTTTTAATGGCAGCATTCCATCAAGATTTGAGGGCTTCAAATCATGATGACAACCAATTTCCTACTGATGAAATATGTACAATCATGTGTAGCGAGCCTTCCAATGTAACCAATCCAGTAGATGGCTACATACCGAAATTCAGCTCTCACTTTTCTCGAGCTGGTAGAATGATGTAAATGTAGGAAACTCACAATAAACACTGAAAACAAGGCTTATGATAACGAACCAGGAAACATTTATCTTTTCTGATGCTTGCAAAAGAATGCCGAAAGGATCTTGAAAATCCTGAAGCACTAGTTGGTCTTGAGATCCAGCAGCAAAAATACAACTACTTGCTTTACTCTGATTTGAAAGAATAATTTGTTGTTGAGTGATAGGAAGACACAAAGAGGTATAAGCTTCTACCATCTGAGTGTTAGCTGTAAGTTCCTTGACCATGAGAAATTCTGGCATATTGTCTCTCTCAAGCTCATATTCCTCAACTTCATGGTCTAGGTCATTATTAAACATAAAACAATCTTCAAGATTATCAAACATGACAGCCTTATCATCTTCAAGAAAGAAAATATTATCTATTTGCTGCTCTATAAAACTAATTACAAGACCATCATCATTTTCAAAAGAGGAAGAATTTTCACCAACACTTTCTTTACCATGTGGGCACTGCAAATCTGCTTTAGCTTGGGCTGTAACATGACCTTTCAGGAGTTGATCTATCTCATCTTCAGACAAAGGAGATAATACTTTTTGTTTTCTTTTGCTAAAATAGTGATTGTCTTCATGAAATAACATTTTAAAACATGAAAAACCTGAATGACAGTCCTTAATTCCCTGATATTCTAAAATTTGAAAACATTGTTGATCATCTTCGTATGACATGGCAATCAAATTATCATTTATCACTGAATTATTGAAAGAATATTTTTCACTTACTTGAACAAAGATCTCATCTTTTTTTTCATGAACTGACTGGATTACCTCCTCATGAAGGCTTTATTCTAATGAAATGAGAACATTTGGATCAATAACTTTGTCTTCTTCATTCCAGATGATCTCAACAGCAGAGCTCTCCTTCATGGGATTCAACATAAGGTATTCTTGATCATCACGATCTGAATCTAGATCTGAAATAGCTGACTTGACTTTATCACATTCTAAAATTGAAACTTGACTTTCCTGTATATTGTCTTCTTCTATGGACAGATTTGAAATAAAACCTTCTCTTTCATCATTTTCCATTGTACCAAGATCTTGATCCTGCTGCAAAGTTTCCTGAGCATCTTGATGGGTATCCTCTAAGTTCTCTTTATGCTGCTGAAATGGATTTTCGTATAGAGCCTCCATGATCTCATCGTCCATGAAGTCATCATCTTCATAAAAATTTTCAATATTTTCAATAAAACTATGAACATGGCTACAACAGTTTTGAACTAAAGTTAAGGATGGATAAGATTCTTTATACCTTTCAAAGAACATGGTATGAAAATCCTTTAAACAGTAAATACAAGCAGGCGGCAAGATTTCATACCAAGATCGGGCTTCACCTTCCAGAGTGGCCATGAATATCTTCATCAAGCAATCTTCAGGAAAATCAACCTTCAACTTGTGAATATGTATGCGAAATCTAACCAGATGTAAAGCAACATCCTTCTTATCATCATCTTTAAACATAGGAAAATTCCTTTTCCAATCTACCTTAGGAATCTTTTTGGAAGACCTGGAATGTGATCTCGGCTCATGGGAGCATACCTTCGATCCAGCGAAACCATTTTGATAACAATGAATTCACCAAGAAATTCCTCAGGCTACTGATTCTTGAAGAATAGAGTCACCATAAAAATTCTGAAACTTGGGATTCTTCGACACTGGAGTTGCCAGGTGAATGATTTCAGCCTTGCGGTGTCTGATCGTCGTCCACCATCAAAAATCAGATCTAACTTGATACATGTACTAAAGAAATTTGCAAGTCAGATGTTACGTTTATAAAACTAGACCAGAGATTGACTGAAGCAGTGTTTATCTACTTATGCACTTGCAAAGAAATGTGCAGTTCGAAGGCTACCTGGCATAATTTCAGGCTCCGTATGTAGCTTATAAAAAAAATAAAACTAAAAAGCAAACAATTTTTAGGTCCCTAGTATGGTCGCCACTATGTTATTGCCTAAATCTACCTCAGGCTGAAGGAAGGCGGAGTCTAGGGTAACATCAAACCACGTTTAATCTGGTAGCTAGCCCTACCAGATCGGGAGAGGGCTCTCTCCTTGTCAATCTCAGCATAAATAATCATTGAGGCATGAGATGACTTGAAATAAAGGCTGATTTTAGGCTAGGTATATATGTAAAGGAGTTTGATTTAATTTTGAGGGTTTTTATTGGAATCAAAGGGAAAGGAAGATTTTGGGTCCGGGAAATGATCAGTTTTGCAGAGAGCTGAATGGGGCAAGAAAGGAAATTGTTTTGATGCTTCGAATTTGAATGCAATGGGTAGCTTAGACTAGTGAGGGGTTGAAGAGGGCAAGAGGCTTTCAGGAATCCTCTTCAGACAGTTGAAAACATAGAAAATTAAACAAAACTTCAAGGTAGAGCACTGCAAATCAAATGAATTCCACCTTTATGACTTTTTTGTTTAACTTAAGAAGAAATAAGAAGGAAGATGATACACATGAAACATCAGTAAACTTACAATCATAGAGAGAAATACATCATAAAAAAAAAGAGCCACATGGATCCCATGGAGTGCTGCAAACCCTATTCTATTCCTTTGCCAAAATGCAGAGATGAAATGTACAATGAAGCTCCAAGCAATCCCAAGTGTCCAACCCTGAAAATGACTGAAGAACTACAAGATATAGACAAGAATAACTCATCCCCATGCCTCTAGGGTTCAATATCACTAGTTTAGGAGCTGTTTCAACAAGATCTAAACTAAGAACTTGAAAATAGGCAATGGAACAACTTGCCTCTATAAGATAGGAAACTGATTCATTCAGTTACATTTCACTTTTTGGTGAATGAATCTACTTGCATGAGTAAAAATGTGCCAAAATTACATCAAAGCCATGAAATTACATCAAGTTACATCAAGAGTTTTACTTTTGGAGATAAAAAATTCAAACTAGCCAAAACTAGGCGAAAAACAGAGTTACTGAGTGAAAACTGAGCCAAAATTCCCAATGCGTCGCGCTACTTTGGAGCCGATTTTGAGGGCCTTCTCGGTGTCCAAATTGAGCGTAGGATAGCTCGTTGGAAATCTCTAATTGTTTTATTTCCAGCCCAAGTGTAATTTATGAATTTGGTTGCCATTTTCTTCTCCAAAAATGAGTTTTCTCAACACTGCTTCCTGTGTGTCCAAAAAGGGGCAGAAAGGTCATTTTTAGGGTGTTTTTGACCCTTTCGACAATCCAAAACTTGTCAAAATATCTAGGTAATGGGTAGACATGCATAAAGTTTCATAAAAAATCCCAAAATATCAAGTTTTTCCCAAGAGGAGCTGCAAATCATAAGCGCGCGCCAAGTGGCGCGACACGTCGGGCAGGAAAATCTGTGTTAAGGCCAAAAAATTCAAAATTGACAAAATGTGTCCCAAATTTCTTGAAATTTGGGCTGAATTTCCACCATCATGCACTATGCTGGGCCAAATAAGCTTTGGCCAAAATTTGGAGTCTATCATGCCTTTTGCAACGCTTTAATGCCTTCTTTAGCTTTGCCTTCAGGATCTTGATTCGTGCCTTGCAAACATGATTTCTTGCCCAATAATGATTCTTCATGTGCCTTAACATGTTATTTTCCTTTTTGGCCTTCTCCAATAGCTTCTCCAAATGAATATTGACCCTCTCAAGCCAAGTATCTCGATCAGCCTCAATCTCTTGCTCAATGGATGTCATTTCGGTTTGGCTTCTTTGGGCAGCTTACCGGTTCTCACGGATATTTTGCAACTCCATGATAGTTTTATGATATTCCAACTGTTTGTTTCACTGCTCAAGGTAGTTGATAATCCATTGGGCTCTTTGCAACTTGACGGAAAAAGTGTCTATCTCTGCCTTCTGCTCCTGAATAGTCTCTCTCAACTTTGAGCTTGGTGAGCTCAAATCCTCATCAATGAGTATGAATCCTGTATCCTGGCCTCCTAAAGGCCCCTCATCCTGCATGGGCCTCTTACCTCTGTCCTGTACCTATACCTGTGCTGCTGGTGATGGAAGCGAGACCCCTTCCACCCCAGGTGGAGATAATACTCGCCGGGCTGCTACAAATAATCCTCTGGTGCCTCTCTGATAAGTGACATACATCGGCACACTAGTACTCTCTGTCTCCTAACCCTCATGTTGATATGAAGGTTCACCTGCATCATGAAAAACCTCTAAAGGAACTTGAGGAACTGTGAAGAAATAATTAGAAATGAAATCCTCCCATGAAATACCCTGCAAGCCGAGCTGATGCAAAACCACAATCTTAATGAGTGCAAAGTGATAGATACTGCTCAGGAGTTTTCCTTTGCACGAGAGTGGTCATTCTCTCAATATTCCGGCACATGAGATAAGGGAGGTTCATCATCCTCACCCTGGTAAAATGCATCAATAACCTAATATGATAGACATAGAGACGTGAAAACCGGCCCTCACAACTGAAATATCTGATAATAAGTTTCATCAGAGGAGCATAGGAATCCTTTAGGAACTGGAAAGGAAACACCCTGCTAAGTTTTTTCACAAAGCTAGGCCTGATATATGGCTCATAATGCACTCTGTCAACCTGTTGTCTTTTGTTCCATTGTTCTCCAACATTCGGTATTCTGGTTGCTTGAGAGATAGTTTCAGGTGTTAAAGTGAATTTCACACTGGCAAGGGTGACCTCACCATCATGTAAATGCAACACAAACAAACGAGCCAGCTCCTGATGATGATGGACCCTAGCAACCATTTCAAAAAATTGATAACAAGATTGCTCTCGAAAACATGCCATAGCAAGTGGACAAGCCTGCAATTCAGCCAATGAGGTGGGATCCTCCCTCACATGTCTGCCACTCTTATGAGGCCTTCTAGGTGCATGTAGTTCAGTGGTGGAATCACTGTCTCGGTCATAAGATGTATCGATATCTATCTCCATGATGTCCAAGGTTTGTGCAAGGTCTATGTTATCTTGGATGAAAATGAGAATTTTGGTGTTTTGATTTGATTTCCAAATATGAGGTAATATGGGAGGGAATATGGAGGAATAGGATAATGGGAATAATGGACTTTTATCAAGTGAAATTTGCCTTTTGAAAACTGTGATTTGATAAGTTTAGGGACAAGGGACAACCACTTAACTTCTTGGGATAAACTTGGGGTTTGGAAAAGTTTACAAGTGGGATGGAGATAATGAGAATGGGAGAGAAATGAGTGACTTTAGGGATGTAAGGGGATAGGGGATGAGCTGCTATGATAAGATAACAGTGAGGGGGTGGAAAAAACTAGGTGGGGAATGGAAGTGTTTGACACAAAAAACCAATTTTAAAACCCTAGGAGCAATCTTAAAACAAGAGAATAGGGTTTTGATTTTTTGTATTCAAATATTCATAATCATTCTCATAATCAACACCAAATACTTGTTCATGGAAATTACAAGGTCGCATGGACTTACTTGGAGCAAGGGAGATTGAGTCGATTTGGAGTTTTTGAAGAAATGGAAAAAAATTTGTGTTCCAGCCCAATGCACCATGCAACCAGCCCAGTGCGCCGTGCCCTTCCAATGCACCGCGTTGGTTCAAATTTACACACAGGCAGTCGACTCAATGCGCCGCACACGCCCGATGCATTACGACACCTGCCCAACGCGTCGCGCTCTGCATCTTTAACACAGTCTGCCATTCAAGCTTCTTCCTTCATTCCTCATGGGTTCTCCTTGGCTCACTGCTGTCTCTTGGCACAAAAATGAAGTTTTAAACTTGAAAATATCTTTTATGCCAACTATTTTTATTTTTTCTATTTGAAAACCCACTTTGTAATGTTGAAAACTTGACATTTTTTCAAAAGAACTCTATTTTGCTTGCTTTTGGCTTTTGGACTAAATGATGAGCTTTATGTCTATCTTGTAGGGAATGAATGGCATGGAGCTTTGGAAAAGGTGACCAGGGTTGCGAGTGGAGTATTATTACAATGGGAAAACTTGAAAATCACATACATTTATTTACATGATAATGAAATAGACAATTTTTCTTCAAAACAGAGTTTTGAAGAAAAATGATTATTAAACATATAATAATGAATTTTTTTTTCACTGAAACCTTATTTCGAACTTCCTCATGTGCCTGCTGACCTTTATTAGGCATTTTGAAGACCGATTTAACAAAACCCTAGACCTAATGAGACTAAAACCCTAAAAATGATTCTTTGCAAACTATGAGACCAAAAATGACTGTAAATGATTTTAATGAACAGAAATAGGCCAGCAGGTATATGACATGGGGGAAATGAGAAAAAAACCACTACCATCAGATGATCCATGCTCCTAATGGAATGCAGCTGACTGAATGAGACACCTAAGAATGCAATGCAATAAGAGGAAGTTGATCTCTGACGGAGGGACGAAGATACCGACACTAACAGGAGGGACTGAACAAACCATAACCACGTGCTCTACGAAAAATCTTGCTGTATTTGAAAATTGGAAACTGGATTTCGAAGAGGGTCTTAAGTGGTAAGAGGTATCAGAGAGGGGGGTGTGAAAATCAAATGGAAATAGCAGAAGGAATGGTGGGACCCACCTATTTCAAACCCCCCCCCCCCCCATAGTTAAAGTTTGAAGGCCAGGGGGTTCTGAAATGTGTTAAGGACCGTTGTATTCATTGGGGTGAAACGGGAGTGGGTTTAATGAAAGTCATTTACATTGAAATGGGAAAAAAATAGGCTACGGGGGGCTATTGATGACATGGAAAAGTGGTGGGGACTGCGCCTAAAAATCGCATGTCGCAAGATTTAGCTGGGAGCAGCGGGTGGTCAATATTAAAAGCTGCGGGGAGTAATGTGCAATGGCAGGGAAGATGACGTGGAGTGAAGGTGGGACTCGCTCACATCGCAAATTGAAAAATTTAACATTAAGTAGTGGAAATAAACTCTAAATAGTGCAAAGTGCGAAGTGAGGGAAGGAGGGAATTAAGTGATGTGGAGGGATGGCCCTCCACTTTAAACTCAATCAGGGAAATCAAGAAAGCGGAAAGGTAAGGTAAGGTATGATGGTTTCGATAATGTGGTAGGGTATGGAGGGTCCCACCTCATCGCAAATCACATTTCGCTCATTTTAACCTTTACTTTTGCACCCATCCTAAAAAAATTGCGATCTGCAATTGCGATTTGAATATGTAATATCCCAAATTAGGGAAATGCTACAACAATGAGAATATCTCAAGATATTCTATTGTTGAAGCTCCAACAATAAGAAAACACAATAATGGAGTAGCAGTGACACTCAACTCATACAAATGTGAGAAATATCCATAGCCATATTATTAAATAATAGCAGCAAGAAATGAATACAATATCTTGAGGAAAAAGGTTACTCGAGATAGGCAATGCTTAGCCTCAAGAAACAAGTACATGAATCATGATAAAACACTGCTACACATGTGTGCCCAAGCTATGAAAGTGTGGTTTTATAAGATAAAATGCATGCTAACTATGTCTAATACATGGATATACAAATATATGGCCCATACAACATTGGGAGTGAAGTTCTCAACTCCCAAAGGCTACCTCATGTCAATCCTGGAAGGATTGGCTATAGAATACACAATCTGCAAAATGCCGGAGTTGCTGAGTAGCAGCTGCAACTCAGAAATAGAACTGGATGGAGATGGTTGTAGATGATTCCCATACTAAATATGCCTCCTCCAATGGATCTTTCAAGTGAAAGGCTGATCCCCTCACCAAAGATCTCACCCTCCAACAATCTACAAGAGCCCCACTGCAAATGCTTCACTAGAAATAACGCAGTCACTGGATGGAACTACGCTGTAGGGGCAAGATAATGGGTTAACCCAATTCTAAGATTTGCAATAAGCTCCAAAGGCCTCCAAACTAATCTCCCAAAGGAAAGAGATACTCCTCCTCTAAAAAATAGCTGATGGAAGTGGTGTTGTGAACCCTCACTGCAACACCCAGCAACACAACATTATTCTGCTGCAGAAATAACATTTTTTTGGAGGAATACGCTTGGCTACAAGCCTAGATGTGAGGAAAATTAGTGCAATCCCTCAAGATTCCTCTCAAGAAGGAGAAGGAATCCTAAACAAGGATTCCCCCTGACAACTCTTGCTAAACAACAAAGAATGCACAATGTCTGAATAGACAATTAGATCAATAATACAAAGCATGAGAAACAATGGCTGCCTTTCCCTCCTTTTAAACAAGTGAAGGCCCCCTCTCCATGGGTCCCACTCCTTTTAGGGTTTTCTCCACCAAATAACCCTCTTCCCATTCATACTGCGTTGTTTCTCTAAGTGATCTCCACCTCTTATCCCAGCATTGTTGACTTGGTCAAACTTGACCTTGTCCACTTGAAAATGACCCTGTTCACATATGAGGGTGTGAAAACCAGCTCCAATGATGATCCCCTTTCATACTATAAGGTATTTTATCGATATTATCATTATGCATGGGCTTCCTTACCCATTTATTCTCCTCCTAGGTGAAATCAACAAAAATTAATATTCCAAATTATTGTAGGAAAATTTCGGAATATTACAGTCCTCCCCTCCCAAATGTTGCTTGTCCTCAAGAAATTGCAAGGACAGAACTAGAAAGCCTCCTCTCAAGGCATGGAGTCTATGATGTGTTGAGGAACATCTTCCTCATGTAGATCCTCCATCGCCCAAGCAATCATCCATGCAAAATGAGTTACCTCCCAACATGGAAACTCCTGAAAGTCATCTTCCACCTCTGGCTCCGGCAGTGTAGGTGGACTGAAAATCTGATCCTGGTAGAAAAAATAGCCTACCCCATGCTGTCCTCCTCTCCACTTAAGATAAGTGTAGATTGTATGTTGATCCTGGGCTGCAATGACATTGCCCTCAAATGGCAAGATGGAGATTAGACCTCTAAGGATCTCTCCTCCAACGTTATGAAACATGTTGGCCCAAATCATCTCATATGTGATGAGTTGGAAGTCATCATCATATGGCATCACATTCCTCATATGGATCACCTCATAATGAAACAAATGAGCTCTTGTAGTGGTCATACCATCTCCCATGCTCCCTTTAGAACATGTAGTGCCAACTGTGTGGGAGTTCTCTCCCTCCAAGGACACATTCACCCAATGTGTCTCTCCTCCAATCATGCTCCCAAGAAAAGCTTTAGCAATATCAACTAAGGGAACCATAAGGAGAGTCATGCTAGCTGCCATGTGAAGTAAGGGAGAAGGAAAATGGTCCCTCAAATGTAGCCAGCACAGTTTGACTCTCAACTACCATAGAAAATGAAATGATGGGTGGTATCCCCACCATTTTCTTGCTACCCCAATCTCCTAGAGAAAGTGAATGATGTCATGTGCAATGTGAGTATGTTATCCATAAGAAATCCCCTCCCAATATCCTCTTAGGGAGTGATCATCCATAATGGCCTTATGTAGACCATAAAATCTAGAAGGAAGGATATTCCTTCTTTGAGAAAATCCCTGCACATATATGGTTAAGAGATGCATACATATAGACAAATTACTATGCAAATAAATAATACTCTTACCATACGTTTTGCTCATATAAATGGAGTGGCTCATAGAAGAGTCTCCCCTCATCCTCAAAGGGAAAAGAGTTGACTGTGATAACTCTTCCATCTCCTTATGATCCATGGAGTGCCTCCTCAAGTTCTTAAAGTGGTTCCTCCCACAAGAGGAAAAGAAATGTAATGTGGCATTCATGGTTGGCCCATGGTCCCTCCTGAAATGTACAATATGTATAGTAGGGAGAATCATGCTCCCAATGGGCATCCTCAATCTCAAGCCCACTCTCCAATCAAAGCTTCCCATGAACATATAGATACCAACAATACATGGAATTAAAACCCAATAGAAACAAGTTGTCACATGACAACTAGAAAGTGTATCAAGGTCCCATACAAGGGACCAGCGCAGTGCATTCCTTGCCTGCATCAAATAAAACAAGTGCTTTTCCAGCCACTTGTTTGCTGCCACAATATTTTTACAAGATATAAACATGAAAGTAAAAAAGGGTGCCAATGGTGCACACCAAAAATCATGTGGCTTCCCCCACAAACCACCAATGAGATAGCCAATCTCAATGCTACAAATGGCTTCAAGTACATCATTATACAATATGCAAGAAGGAATAATCCTCCTTGGTACATTATGCTGCTCATAAAAAGACAAGAAGTAAAAAACATAAGGTGAAATTGTACATTCTCCATTATGTACTTGAAAACTTGAGCTGAAATGGCTCAATTGATAGTGCTTCCTTACTCCCAATGAGTAGGAAGGTGGCTGTGACATCTTCTCCATAATCATCCAGGCTCTGCATCTCTCCATATGCTTAAATATGTCTTGCTGAATGCCCTCCCAAATGAACTCCTCTGCCAAGGCAAGATATGCATCAAAATGCATGGAAAAGAAGTCCCCATGTGCTGCATGCAGCAGCTTCTCCTTGAGACTAGAATCTCTAGTCAAGAAGATCCTTCCATGTGAAAATATGACCATATCATCCACCATATACTCATCATCTCTATCTGGGTCATCGAGAATCATGCATGCACCAAGATCCTTGGATTAATCTACTACGAGCTGAGATCTTCAGTAAGGATCAATCCTTCTAAGATACAGTGCTGGTGATCTGGCATGTGAAGCTCTCCTCCTGCTGTTGTCTACTACTTTGACATCCCCCATGCCAAATTTCTCCTCCAAACTCTTCACCCCTCCAAAATCCAAGAGCAGTGA